>VDFB02377018.1:0-41209 GCA_007258455.2 Sequoia sempervirens | reverse complement strand
TCTCGTGGCCCCTCTCGCCTATCAGGATAGGCCCTCAACACCAGTCCCTCAATATCACCCCACACGCTGCGCAGATCTAACGCTGCTCCCCACAGCCGCCCCCGCATCAATCGTTGAAATCTCACTCGGCCTATCGGAATATCCTGTCTCACTCTGAACTGCCTCATCACCCGATCCGGTCGATGCAATTCCACTACTCGTGGCCTGCTCCCCATCATGTAACATCGCATAAAGAAGTAACCACTATGCAACTCCTCCTCCCTCGACCACCCCCTGAATCGCCGCATCATGTATGGCCTCCACTCTATATCCACTGCCTGCACCTCATCAAACTGTCTCCTCCGCACATCTACCTCCTACATCTCTCGGTACCACAGTATAGCCCCTGCCTCTGCTCCCCACCACCACACTACGGCCTCCCTGTTATCATGCTCACCAACTCTCGCTATAATTGGTCTGGTCACATGGATATGCTCCCAGGCCCACACCTGTAGTAGTGTGACATGTGTCACACTCAACTGCTGCCGGTAACAAATCACGTGCATGTCTCGATACAACTGTGCTAACATGCAAGTCCCCCACACGAACTGTCCCTCTCGGCCCTCGATGATGTGATGAATCACCTCAACCATCCTCATGTGAAGAAACCGACCACTCCGGTCCGGCAGAAGTATACCACTAATCAACCTTGTCAGGTATAGTGATAGTACCGGTACCCTACATGACAGTAACTTGTCTACATCCAACTATTGTCACTGCACTGGTAGCTCGTCATCCCCGAACACTACCTACAGAGACTCGTCTAGTGTCTCCCCCTCTGACCAACACTTGCTAATTAGGAGCCCTGATATCAGGAGCTTCAGGATCCGCCATACATCCTCCAGTGTCACCGTCATCTCCCCTGTCGGTAGGTGAAAGGTCGACGTCGCCGAATCCCACCGCTCTATCAACGCTGTCAACATGGCCCCGTGGGCCTTGACCGTCGGATATGCCATCATATGAAGTAGTCCTACCTCTGCTAGTCTCTGGCGATCCTCCCCGTTCATCCTCACTATGCATCTCCTCAACACCTCTGATCGTCTCTCTCGCATCCGCAAAATGCCCATTTTCTGCATATACACAATTCATTTTATCATTTTCAAAAAAATTCCCCCTCGTCATTCTCAGGTTTCCCATCCATACTTTTTTTACACACCCCCTCCCCCCTGCCTCCCCCAACGTCGACGGACCCGCCCCCATGGCGGACCCACCTTCGCGGCGGCGGACCCGCCCCCGCGGTGGCGGACCCGTTCCCGCGGTGGAGGCGCCGCCTCCGCGGCGGCGGACCCGCCCACGCGGTGGCGAACCCATCCACGTGGGCGGCGGCCTGGTTTGTCCCCCCCTGCGGATTCCAAAAAATTAAAAATATTAAAAATATGCCTCCTACCCATTATTTTTGCCGCCCTCTCGGACAAAACCCACATTTTTGTTTTCCCAAACCACTTACGTAAATGACTCAAAAATACAAAGTTAAGTTTTGGGCTAACCTAGCGTGGTACGACATGGTGGGTGAAGAATATCCGCCTCTCGTCTGCCCGATGAATGATGTCACTATCGTACTCTGACATCGTCCCCGCTCTCTCTCGCCTCCTCTTCTTCCTCTCCTCCTTCTCCACACTTGCCAGCTGTCACAATGAGCAAAGGTAATTCTCCAATTACCTTTTATTACCTTTTTCCCTCTTTTTTCCCTTTTCAAATAAAAGGTCTTTTTTTTCCTTTTATTTACCACAAATTCCTCCAACTAATTCATCCAACCTCTTTCTTCCCAGGGCCACCATTCACACACCGTTTACCCGATTGACTCCGTTCAAACACCATTCTTCTCATTTTTTCATGCTCTTTCCAACAACATATACCACTCCTTACTTTTGAGAAGTTGACTAGGACCCCTTTTTCCTCCCCCGTCCGCCTTCTCGAGGGGGCATACCCTACCATTCTCTTCCAACCCGTTGCTTTAAGCCTACCTTTGCTAGACTGGGGCATCCTCTCCACATTCCCTCCGTTTGGGGTAGCTCACACACATTCCCCCCATACTGGGGCATCTCTTTTCTGATCTCTTCCTCTATAGAGTCATCTGCATTCTATTTTTCTTCGAAACCCTATTATCCTAATAGTATTTCGAGGAGGGGAAAAATGTAGACATCTAATTTGGCCACTTCCATATGATCAAAGACATCTCCTTATTCATCCAATTGCTTATCCGCTCTGTTAATATTAATTAAATCATCTATTTAATTAATACCTTGCATCTTACATAGGGTTCATAAAGTATTTAATTTAATAAATACTTTACCCCTCTTTCTCCTCTAAATTAAATAAATACACCATTTTATTTAATTTAGTCATATTACCTTTTTGGAATTTAAATTCATTTTTTAATTCCTCTTTTTCTCTCTCATTGTCACATCCTCCAACTTTTGCAAGTTGGTCTCTAATCCATCTTAACTCCTTCATCTTCTTCTAATTAACTATGGTTAGCATATGCACACCCCTAATCATCATTAGGGTCACATCCTCCATAATCTCCCACTTGCTTCTAATAAGTCATTAGTCCATCTAATTAAGTACTTGCACAACCTTAATCATATGGTTAGACCAACCTAATCCTCTTCCCATTTATGGCATGTGTCCTTAGTCAACCTTATTAAAGGCTTTCTCCTTTTGGGCAAGGCACTCCACTTCCCCATGTGAATTTTTAATTCACTTTTTAATCCCCCAATGCACTCAAAATGAATTTTTAATTCCTTCACTTCTTCCCACATGTCCTCTATTTATTCTTTATTATTTCCCCTCTCCCCATAAGGATATTTGAGAAATTTTTAATTCCTCACATGTCCTCTCACCCACATGGGACAAGGACATCCTTTATGAGGATATCTTGACCAAATCCCTATGGTCCTTTGAAGTACATCCATGCCATGTACTTCTTTTACACCTCATGTCCACCTCATCTTTCTTAAGCCTCTCCCCTTGCCACATGTCAAGATGTGAGGGCTTGTGAGTTCTCAACTCACCATAGCCCTACATCTTGGCCATGTTGGGATCAATCTCAACTGTCCATTTCTTCTTGGAATTCTCAAAATTCCTATAAATGCCCCCTCTTTTCTCTCATTTGGAGAGAGATCATTTTGCTAGCCAAACTCTTGTAATTTTGTTTCTCAATCTACACTTAGCCATTTGCATCCATTTTGTCCAACTATCTTGCATCTCACACTTCACATCTTGCATCTGCTTGCCATCGAGGAGCATACATCTCATCTACAATCAAAGGGCCAACCAAAGAACAACTCTACAAGGTAAAAGGTTCCATTTTTATGTTGTTAAGTTCATCATTTTCCCAATCTTGAAGTGTAGGGTGTTTTTAGTTGTTATTTGCACTCTCTTCAATTTGTTGCTCATCTTTTAACGATTATATTCCCCTATCACAAGTGTCACCAAGAACTTTGGAGGAAGCCTATCAGTTTGCCATTAAGGTAGAGGAGAAGCTGATGAGGAGGCAAAATCAACAAGACCAAGGTAGAGGATGAGGGTATGCAAAAGTAGGACAACACCACCAAGATGGAGACACAAGTAGCTCCAAAGGGAAAGCTAAGTCATAAAAAGGAGGTTATTAGGATAGAGGAGAAAGATCTATTAGAAGTGATGATTATCAGGGAAAAGGCAGAGGTTTTGTAGGTAAATGTTTTAAGTGTAATCAATATGTGGGTCACAAGAGTTGGGAGTGTCCAAAATCATCCCAAGGAGGTTACACAAGGCCTGAAAGGAGGAATCAAGTGGTGCAAGTAGATTAGGAAAGTGCAAGATCAATTTCTCCAAGAAAGGAAGAATCTAAGTCAGGAGTGTTGAACAGTCCAGATAACTAAGAGGGGGGTGAATCAGTTATCATAAATCAATTTCTTTACTTTTACTAATCTAGAACAGACTTATATCAATCAGATAGTAATCAAGCAGATATGAACATGAAAGCACATAACAACACCATGCACACTAAACACCAAAATTTACATGGAAACCCATGAAGGGAAAAACCACAAAGAATGTTAATTCTCAATTATAGAACATCGGTTAAGGTGACAATGATTAAGGTGATTTTTACAAAGGCTCACTACATGTAAGGCTCACTGTTGGTGGGCTCACTACCTGATTAATACATCTAATTACAAAATAGTCTCACTGAAAAAAGTGAAATGATGAATTTGCATCTACATATGCATGAATTTAGTTCCAGTTAAGAGCACAATATTTGTTTGCAATAGATACGGTCAAGAATCTTCTGCACACCTTCCTCGCACAACCTCTGCAAAATAGTTTACTTCTTCCTTCGCACCCTTTTATCTGCTTGCACACACCATGCTCCCCTTCTTGCTTTATCAAACAAAATCAACCTTTACTGATACCATTCCATGTCTTCATAAACTCCTAAGTTGGCCAGACACAATGTCTTCATAGTATTCTGTGTCATCCAAACACAATTTGAATTTAGATCACCACAAAACATGTCGCCATGAGGAACAACCATGAAATATTCAATAAGGCCTTGCACGCTTGCACCAGACCCAAAAGATAGGTCCCACATAAAGATATTCTTACCACGTTACCAAGGGACCCATGAATAGTTCATACATAAGATAGGTTCATTACATAACATAATTATCAAAAGATAGAAAACTTTTATTACATGAAATATATTCTGGAGCCAATGGGATTTCCACAACTAAGACCAAATCTTGATTATCATCAATTTCAGTACCAACCGTAGAAGCACAATTAGACATACCAAAACTTGTAACATGCTACATGAATGTTTGGATAGCAAGGACCCAAAATAAGCTTTGAGCACAACAACCAATATAAAAATATTAGACTTCATTATTCTACATTAACTGTCTTCCACAGATGTCCCAAAAAGAAGTACTACCATATCTGGATCAAAGACAACATCCACACTACACAACATCATAGCACTTGACAAGATAGATCATTTATGTATATCATCCAGAGCACAACCTTCCGGATCCCAGGTTTTGACATCAATGACAACAATGCTAAATCATCTTAACAACTTCTCAATAATCCCCCCCTTTGGCATTGATGGAAAAACAAAAAAAAACACAAAAACACAAAACTCCAACTCCAAAACTCCAAGCACTCCCCCTTTTTCAAGCAATTCAATAAATCTTCTTGTTTTTGTTTTTCTCTTCATTTTCTCCCCCTTTTTTCCATCAAAGGCAAAGGGCCAAATAAGAACATTCAGGAGATCAAGTAAAAATAACACTTTTCACATGAAATTTTTTCTTGTACCTTTCTCTCACATTTGGAAGAATCCTCTTCCAAGATAGCACTACAAAATCCATTTTGGCACACATACTATCTAGTAGAGTCAACAACATAAATGAAGATGACCATTCCAGAGACAGACACTGCCATTCACAATCCTCTACATCATAAAGTATCCAAGAGAGATGATCCAACCGGACCTCAAAAATTTCTTTGACCAACCAAAAAGTTCTAACCACATCTTCCCTCTATCTCTGAACAAACAATAACTCAGCTTGCAATTCTCTAACTCTTATTCTCTATTTTCCACCTTTATCTTTGAAGAACTCAAAATACTTCCCAAAATCATTCAATTCAGATTCAATAGCTTCAATTCTACTTCTAAAATTATCAATAGTAGTAGGCCATCGGAGACAATACTTGTAGATGTCAGACATCTCCTTAATGCATTCTCTTGTCTCACCGATGTGTTTGGATAACTTTTGTTTGGATTTGACACACCTTCTCTCAATCATATCTTGGATATTATGTCCTTCAAGTCCTTCCAACAACAACCTTTCTTCAAAAACTTCTACCAGATCATCTGGTAATGAGTCAGAAACATCTAAAATAGTAATACCATTTTTGAGCAGATAATCAACTAAGGCATCATCAATTCCAAGCCTATTGACCGAAGAGAAGGCATACCACATTTCACCAATATTTTTCATATCACCTTCATTCAACACCGAACAAACTTCATCTAGATTGAAAGAGTCAGATCTAGGCAAAGATTCTTCCTTCTCCTTTTCTTCTGAGATAGCAATGACTTCCTCTGAGTTAATTTTCCTCCTTTTAGGTTTTGGAGGGGAACCACCAATGACAACCTCTAACTCCTTCTTATAAGAGGAGGAACCCTCCTCAAACTGACTAGACACTATCACATCGGAGCATAGATTCATCTGCAAGGATGAGAAATAGACTTTGCATGCACTTGCTTTATCTTCCATACATTCCAAATATCTGTAGACTTTCTTTCCGACAAGGATGTCAAACTTCCACTTAACATTCCCCTTTGACGGTAGCGAACTCAAAAAGTAAAATACTAAACACATGAGTAGAGACCCAAACCGGAAGGAATAACTATCAACCAAAGAAATTCTAACATTCTCAATTAGGTTTTCCATTATTAGGCTACACAAGTCAAACTATTTATTTTCCTTCACCATCTTATGTGCAAGATACACAACAATAGCCGAGGTAGAACCTTCATGATTTCTGAAGTTGATTTTGTAAGTGATACCGTAAGCAACCTTACTACAGGATCGATAATGGTATTTATCAATAGAGCTCGAGGGTCTTTGTTGATACTAGTAAGTTACTCCACATATCTTTATTTCACCGTTTTCTTCCCAGGGAGGTCACCAACACTGCACAATCTAGTAATAGCTTCAATGGCTTCCTTAGTGATTAGATAGGGTTTGTCCAAAACAATGTTGCCATCCTTGAATTGACTCAACAAGAACATGAAAGACTCTCTATCAGAAAACTAGGGAAATTCTCCCCATATATCCATACCTCGAGCACTTGCATTCTGCAATTCATCAGTCTTCAGCCCTAGTTCCATTTCCTTCATCTTCTGATGATCAAATTCGTCCAACTCTACTCCCTTTAGCCTTAGCAGAATGTCGCCACTAGATTCACTGTCAAACAACACATTCCATCGTCGCATTTAGCTACTTCAACCCTTTTATTGCTCAATACAACCTCTTCTCTTTCTTTGCAAGTTGTGAGAAATGATTTGAAACTCCACCTTTTATCCTTAATTGCTCATGATGATCTTGTCACCAAAACTTACATCGATGATGTCACCAAATGTACTTCGCTTTTCAATCAGTCGGATTAAGCTTCATCATATGTCACCAACCAAATCGAACTTAGTCAATTTGAAAACACGTCAATATAACTTCGAAGAGGGGGAACCGATAGGATATACACTGCAACACTCCCCTTGAGCCAAGGCAATTGGCTGAGTTCCCAGAAGAGCTTGTACCAAGATCTGATACCACAGACTTCTTAGACTCATCTAATTCTGCAACCTTATTTTTGTCTTCAGGATTTTCCGGAGCAACATATTTGCATGTGTTAGCATAAATTCTGGGTTGACTACACTTGTAACATCTTTGTCCTGACTTAACTAAGTGAACCTTAGATCTGCACTGATTAGCTTTGTGAACATAACCATGGCATAGATAGCAATTACTATGAAAGAGATTATTCACTCCATTCCCTCTAACCAAATTAGATGATTGACTTCTAAAATGACTTGCTTTGTGACCAAACTTGTGACAGTTAAAACATCGACTACTCGGTTCCTTCTTGCTTCTACACTCTACAACCTTATGTCCAAATTTTTTTCATAGAAAACAATAACCATTAAATGATAAGAACCCTTGAGCATTTGGTTGCCTGACCGAAGGTCTTTTAGGTGTTCTAGAGTTCTGGACCTTACTTGTTACAACACATCTCGCTTAAGCTTCAACTACTTTGTCTTCACCCTTAGTGTTTTGATTTGAGCTTTCACCGGTGAAGCCAAGTCCTCCCTTATCCTTGCGACATTTTTGTAGGGACAAGAGTTGATCTAGAATTATGCTACTTTCACATACTGTTGCTTCTATTTTCAGCCTTCTTAACTCTTGATCTAACTCCTCATTTCTTTTGATTTTTGTTTGATGGTATCCTTGAGATTTTCTTCAGTCTTCTTCCATTCTTCCATTTTATGTTTGATAGTATCTTTGATATTTTCTTCAGTCTTCTTGCATTCATCCAGTTGCTACTTTAAATCCACAATACTTTCCTTTGACTCCTTTAGTTCCTGGCTAACCTCTTTGTGCCTTGCTTTGAATTTCTGGATTTGCTCCCTTAGCTTTGAGATACAAGCATTAGCTTCCTTAAGGTTTTCTTTCAATTCTTCACTTTTTTAGATTCCATGCTTTCCATATCATCTAACATTATCTTTAGTTCTTCCTCAAAGCGATAAGCTCCTGCCATCTATTCAAACTACCAAGATCTCCCTCAAGCGGTGAAGCTCTATCTGCAAGGGACCAATCTCTAATACCAATTGTTGAACAGTCTGGATAACTAAGAGGGGGTGAATCAATTATCATAAAACAATTTCTTTACTTTTACTAATTTGGATCAGGCTTATATCAATCAAATAATAATCAAGTAGATATGAAAATGAAAGCACATAAAAACACCATGCACACTAAATACCATAATTTACGTGGAAACCCAAGAAGGGAAAAACCACAGAGAATGCTAATTCTCAATTATAGAACACCGGTTAAGGTGACACTAGTTAAGGTGATTTTTACAAAGGCTCACTGCCAAAATGCTCATTGCCGGTGGGCTCACTGCCCGATTAATAAATGTGATTACAAAATAGTCTCACTAAAAAAAGTGAACTGATGAAGTTGCATCTACATATGCATGAATTTAGTTTTGGTTAAGAGCACAATATTTATCTGCAATAGATTCGTTCAAGAATCCTTTGCACACCTTCCTTGCACAACCTCTGCAAAACATATTACTTCTTCCTTTGCACCCTTTTATATGCTCACACACACCATGCTCCCCTTCTTGCTTTATAAAAACAAAATCAACCTTTACTTATATCATTCCATGTCTTCATAAACTCCTAAGTCGGCCAGACACAATGTCTTCATAGTCTTCTAAGTCAGCCAAACACAATTTGAATTTAGATCACCACAAAACATGTCAGCATGAGGAACAACCTTGAAATATTCAATAAGGCATTGCACGCTAGCATCGGACCCAAAAGATAGGCCGCACATGAATATCTTCTTACCATGTTACCAAGGGACCCATGAATAGGTCATACATAAGATAGGTTCATTACATAACATAATTATCAAAAGATAGAAAACTTTGAATTACATGAAATATATTTTGGAGCCGATGGGATTGCCACGACCAAGACCATATCTTGATTATCATCAATTTCAGTACCAATCGGAGAAGCACAATTAGACATACCAAAAATTGTAACATGCTACATGAATGTTTGGATAGCAAGGATACTCAAAATAAGCTTTGAGCACAACAACCAACATCAAAAGATTAGACTTCATTATTCTGCATTAACTGTCTTCCACAGATGTCCCAAAAAGAAGTACTTCGATATCCAGATCAAAGATAACATCCACACTACACAACATCATAGAATTCAACATGATAGATCATTTATGTATATCATCTGGAGCACAACCTTCTGGATCCCAGGTTTTGACACCAATGACAACAATGCTAAATCATCTCAACAAGGAGAATCTCTTTTGTTCAAAAGAGTGTTGCTAAAACTGCCAAAGGAGAGTCATGAGCCTATACAAAGGAAGGCTCTATAAGTTAGGACTTAAGAGAACTAAAAATCCTACTCCTTATAAAGTTTCTTGGGTTCAAAAAGGGTATCAGTTGTTGGTAGATGAACATTCCTTAGTAGAATATTAGATTGGTAGTTATAAGGATAGTGTGATTTGTGACATCATGCCTATGGATGTGTGTCATGTATTTCTTGGAAGGCCTTGGAATTTTGATCAGAAGCCTGTACATGTAGGGAGGAGTAACACATATACCTTTGAAAAGGATGGAAACAAGCATACTTTGTTCCCTATGTGTGAACAAGAGAAGGAAAATAGTAGTGGTAATAACAATAGTAAGGTGATGTTGGTAAGAAGAAAATAATTTTTAAATGGCAAAGAGTCAAAGGAAGTTGCAACAGTAACCAAGGAGGTGGACCTTCATTTTTGACACAAATGACTGTGGAGTTGGGACAATTGTTGGTCTTATGAAGGATGCAAAGATACAAGAGAGTTCAAAACAGAGTGTGGAGATAGTGAAAGAGAATGTGGAAGATGACCTGATTCTCCAAATTGAGGCCATTGAGAGAGAATGGATTGAATTGACAAAAGGTGAGACTAATAGTGCAACCGTCAATGGTGAGGTATAATCTCAATTTTCAAAGCTATTGGATACTGTTGAAATTAATTTTGATTCATATGTAATGATTGCAATGGAGAGGTATGTTGAAGACAAACAAAATATTGTTGCAGAAGTGACAAACCACATTTTAGACAACATTTTTAATTTCCCAAATTTTATGCATACTAATGTTGCAACTGCTTGTTTTTTGAGGAAGATGCAAAACGAATGGGAAAGATGCAACAATGAGAGGCTATCTAGAGAGTGGGAAAAATATGTTGAAGATAATGAATTGGAGTGTGGAAACAAGAAGAAAGCTTTGATGTATGGAGGAACTAATCCAACCATATGCTGGAAGAGAAGGAAGAAGTGAGGGTAAAGTTTCCATCTATCAGCATAAGGGGTATGCTAAAATTGTTGATAACTTGGAAGGGAAGTCCTACTACCCAACTCCCTTTGTGAGCTATGCTCACAAACAAATCCCCAAGGAGCCTAATGTAAGGGCATCATAGTATTGGTTTTCATTTTTTTAATTTTGGCTTCCAATTTTCCTTCCTTATTTTCTAGGTGACATGTGATGAATCTTATGGTAGAAAGTTACTTTTGTTTAGTGGATATCTAGCCTACTTTTGGTAAATAAAATAAAAGGAAGTTGCATCGATAAAAAAGGAAGTGGTAGCGCATAACTGTTTTTAGGGAAGAAAGGAGAGAAGTCACCTGCTTGTGTTCAGGAGGCATAAATGCTTGCCTTGGGTAAAAACAAGAATTGGTTGCTGATGAACAAAGAAGGCATCGACTACTATGAGAGTATCAGCCTTTGGAGAGGAATTTTTTCATAAGAAAAGTTGAAATTTTAGAATTGGAAGAAGCCAATGGTTGAAAAATTGCTTTGTGTAAAAGAAGGGAGAATGGTTCTAAGATGAGCTTGAGTTGTGAATGAATGAAAGATATAAAAAATGAAAACCAATAGGGAGAAAGGATAAACCGCCTAATTGGCCCTGGTCAAAAGAGAGCAAAAGAACAATAGATCAGAAATGTTGAAAAGAGGTCTATGAGGAGTGAATCTTTGAATGGTATCAGTTGTCACCAAATCAACCCATTAGCTGAGGAAGTTTTGATTTGTATGCCCTGAAACTTTGGTTTTTTTCCCTCATGTTAGTCTTGTTTTTGTTTTGTCTTATCTTCAAATAAGGAATTAAATTGAATTCATTGATATCGCCCTCATTATTAATCAAACTCATTAAGGGGAGAATTGTTTTGTAATGTGGGCTAGCTGGTTATTATTGTCTAATGTGTCTTGAAGGTGTATTGTCTGCAATCAATTCGATTTTCCTGTTAATGTTGTCCTATGGGATTTGGAGGTTATCGGTTATCAATGACCCATTTGCTATTCTTATTATTGTTAACTAGTGTCTTTGTATCCTTCTTTTTCGGTGATATTGCAGATTGTTTTTGTTTGATATCCTTACTATTATGGTTATATAACAATTTTTTTTGGGATTCAAGAAGGTTGCCATCATATGCAATATGTACATATGTGTGCACATACATATGTAAATACATATGCACATACATATGTACATATAGATATACATATGTGCACTAAAGATTTGTGAAACATAGATCTGCATAATGAATGATTGTGCAGTGAAGAACAAAATAATACAAGTGCATGGTAGAATACCTTCAAAATTGAAGAGTGAATGTTTGTGAAAATTTATTGTGCACGTACATATATATGTATGTACATAGATTAGTGCATGTACATACATATATATGTACATGTACTAATCAATTGTGAAATATAGATCTGCACAATGAATGATTGTGTAATGAAGAACACATGAATAGAAGTGCATGGTAGAAAACCCTCCAAAAGAGAACCAATCAAACTGTTTCCATATTTTGTAGTAACAATCAAATATAAAAATAAAATTATAGAGTGAATTATTGTGCAAAGAATAACTAAATAATAGGGGATAACATTCAAGGAAACCAATAATAGTTGAAGAGACTTATTTATCGCAAAAACCTTTTTGTGTTAAACTTTGTTTCATTATACTTTTTAAATTGACGATAGATGCAACATGGTTTAAAAAAAATGCTTTGGTGAAATGAGGCCTCTCCAATGCAGAGTGGAACATGTTTCCAAACTCAAACATGTAACAATAGGCATTTCATGTGACTATTTAAGATAAAATTCTTTCAATTTCCACTACAAACCTTAGCGAAAAAGATTACATCACAATTCAAACACACACACACACACACATTAACTTTTAAATATGAGATTTTTGGTATACTTTAATAAAATATTTATCAATACGTATAAACATCACACCATGACATAATATAGGAGAACAATATTCAAAGCCCATGTGATACCATAAACATGCAATCCAACAAATGTAGTTGAATCACTGTATCATCAAAAATTGTATTATAATTGGTTTATATTTGTCCCAAACACAAATAGTTATTCATAGTCTTACATGTCACAGAATATTCAAATCCCATCTGATACCACAAACATGCAAGCCATATTGCCTGTTAATGGCCCGTAGCATTAAAACATGCAACCAAAATATAAAATTAGTATAACCAATACTCCCCTTAAATATCACCACTTGCATTACATCATTGCAAATATTTTCATAGATCCAATGCCATGAGAAAAACTAAGAGCCAAGACTGTCCCATCACCAAATTCATTATATTATACATAAGAGGTTGTTATTTTTCATACATTCTATATCATGTAAATGATGTTGCCAGTGATGTGTACATGACTATATGTGGATTTAAGTGATATTGTTTGTGGTTGTTAATGCATAATTTTTTGTATATATGTAATTGTTATGCGAAGTGTGTTGTACATTTCAACCCAATCAAGCAATCACCATAAACAAAGTTTCAGTATAATTAAGCAGACTTATATTTACAAACAATTGCACTACACTACCAACATGTACATCATAATGCTAAGTATGCCCATATACATATCCATTTAATAACAAACACATGATATAGTGATGCAAGAGCATCTACCAAAAACACCAATCATCTAGGGTACTCAAGATCCAAACTCAATTGAGAAGATCAAATTAAACAATTCCCATTGATTCACTAATCTTTTCAACAAAAGCGATCAATTTCCTTTAAATTTCATAAGGCTACCAAACTTCAATTCACCAAATCAAGTACCAAATCACCTACCAAACCATTAGACATCCTCATATTGACTGTTATCAAACAAAATATTGATTGAAACCTCTGATACAATCCATTCTTTCATCATACACCAATACACTCTTCAATACAACTCACTCTACAAGGAAAAATGTCAACAAACCATGCTTTCTTGCTAAAACCAATTATTATACCTCCAAGACACAATAAACAACATGTTCTTGACAAAAAGAAATCAAATACTCACTCACAAACCACTCATCCCCTTGTCTCTTTAATTCTTGTAGTCATAACATCATTTTTGTATATAGGGTTAGTCTTGCCCAAATCATCAAATTAGAAAAGTTTCCATCTAAACTTCTCCCCAAACATTGATACATCTCTAACATCATAATTTAAGAAGTTTCAACATAAGCCAATCACTTTTATCTCTGTATTTACAAAATTACACATTCTTGCAATCTTAATCCCAAAACCCTTGTAGCATAGCAAGACAACAAAAATGGGTACACCAATCAACCCATACTAAAACTCCAAAAGCTATTCACTGATCCTGGAACCCATTTTTTCCTAGTTTAACATATCTCAAAAGCAAATACACTTGTTTTGGAAAATACATATGAATCAATAGACTGTCCATTTGAACATGCACCAAATTAGGTCTATTTTGCATAGCATGTACCTTTGAATCAACTCCAAAACACTAAATGACCTTGGGTAGCATTAAAAAAAGTCTCAAAACCTTCAAAACACCAACTTTAAGAAGTAAAAAGGCCCATTATATACTGAACAATAAAACCCTTGTTTCTAGGTTCACCATGGATAATAGAATGAGGGTTTATTGTAGAAGACTATTGCAAACCTTAAATACACCTGCCACTGTTGAAAACACCTTCAAATAATTTTTCATAAACATATTAATCCATCTCCTTACCCTTGCAAACATTATTTCACCCTTTTCCAATCATGTAGGCACCATTTCTTGTAAGGAAAACTCAGAAATTTGCTTGGAGTAGCAACAATACTTCATATTCTCGCCTCCCCTGCACTCAAATACACATAAAAATTGAAATACAACTTAAATCATTCCATTCCACCAATCTAACTAATCCTACATCAGTGGAATGGAAAATTTTCCCTTAAAGGACTCTCAAAACCCTTATTTAAAGGTTACAGACTGAGTTACTATAAATCTGCCCTAAATCCCTTTATACTTAATCAAATGAATTCAAAAACTCTTCTAAAAGAGAGAAAACTCTTTCCTCTGTATGATAAAAAAAAAATTAGCTTATAAATTGTCTGTAAAAATCTAAAACAAGAGTGAAAAGTGCTGCAAAAATACAGAAACATGGGTGTTTTATTCACTAATTGTTTCAAGAATTCAAATTCTGCTTTTTCCTCGCCCTTTACATGCTTTTATAGATGTTTCCCCAACCAATAACTGACTTTACAACTTCTTTCATTGACCTATCCCTTCAATTTTCCCACACTCTTCATCTTCTGATTTTTTGCATTTTACATAATTGGCAACTTTTAGCATTTTTGCAAATTTTGCTTTTTCCATCCTTTTACCCACCTACTGACCTATTTATGACCTCCCAAGACCCTTTTACAATGCTTTTACAATTGAAAGTTCATTTTTTACAAATTTTCCAATTAAAGGCATCTAGTGAGCAAGGTGCTTCTACACCATATAGGAATGTGCATAATGCTGGCAACAACATTTACATAATATAGGAGAGAAAACTGTAGCATTTGAGGTTCTAGAATTGAAGAGACTTCTTTTTCAAAAGAGAATTTTAGTGTTAAACTTTGTTTCGTTATACTTTTCAAATTGACGGTATATGCAACACGGTTTAACACTAAGAATGCTTAGGTGAAATGAAGCCTCGCCAATGCAGATCTGAACCAGTATCGGTATGTAACCAAATGAACACTCTAGAATAAACACAAACAAAAGGAATGACAATGAGCGGGATATGCAAGAATTTGGAGCATTGAATGAACCTTGATCTCTAAATTATGTGCTTGTTTGGCCGAGTAACTGCGGAGCGACGTGTAAGGAAAGTTGCTTAGTGGAGGTAGCAAAGGAGGTGGCAAGCGATTAATGCTCTCAACTAGTCGTTTGGGGTGGCAAAGTGGTCGAAATCCACTCATCCGTCCAATCCAATGCACACAGATTTGTGTGTTGATGAAGGAGGCAGATGGGCTCCACTATTGGGTGGAACCCGAAATGGGCTCGTAAGGAACACCATGGAAAAATTAGTGTGTGACAAGTGGCAGCATGCTCAAAATTTAAAAAAAAAAAATGGCATATGCACAAGTGGCATGGTGACATGGTGGGAAAAATTTTCTATTTAATAACAGGATATTATAGTCCCCAACAACAAAAGTAAACAACCAACAATTGAACTATATCTTGTAGTTTGAAACGTACATAAAAAAAAGTAGCCAATAATTCATAGAGTTGTAGGGATGGTCCCTCCCAACCTCAATCAAGCATGCCAAGAAAAAAATCTGGAGATGTGTTCTCGTCTCCTGCTATTGTGTTTTGAGTTGTCATTACATGATTTGGATTTGTATTTATAAATTGACTACAACTTACATGCAACGGTGTTGAACAATTATTTCCAACACAAAGTGGAGTGTAGCTTACATTTGGGTTGAGACTCAAACTGAAATCACCAGTAGCAAATAGAGGGAATTATATGTTCAATATATCCCGAAAAATGGCATGGTTCTTTGGTAATGGGTTCGTAGGACTACTTATCTATCTTTCTCACTACAATGACCTATGGGCCACCTCAATTTCTCTTTCCTTCCTATCTTGTTTCTTTTTAACTCTCTCTTGCTCCCTCTTCTACTCTCTTTCCTTATTTTCTAACTGTTTGAGCTGCTCTCTTTCCTTCACAAATTTAGTGATTGTCAAAACAAATTGGGATTCGATTATTTTAATCACTTGGTTGTCAATCGGTTATCCTCCTCTTCCTCACCAATACCTTGAGTTTCCTTGCTGAAATCTACGTAGTAATTTAACATTTGTGGTATGAGAAATGTGGCAGATGGAGATGGAAATGAATAAGTTCCTTGATCTTCTTCCCATTGCAAGTCAATACCCAATTTCATAGCTCCCTCTTCCAACCAAGACGGTTGGGTAGGGGCCGAGGGAAGACTTAAACCATCATTACCCACATTCATAGCTCTACCAACCAAGATAGTTGGCTAGGGCTTGAGGGAAGACTTAGACTATCAATACCCACATTCATAGCTCCCTCTGCCAACCAAGGCGGTTGGATAGGAGCTGAGAGAAGAGATAGAAAATCGTTACCCATATTCATAGATCCATTTTCCAACCAAGACGATGGGCTAGGGGCCAAGAGAAGACTTAGGCCTTCATTAACTTCCTCAAGCTGGTTGTCCACCATGTCATTAGATTGTTGATTTACTATTTCATTTATTGACAATTCTTGTTGTCGTGTTGTTGTCTGCTTGCTTGCTAGAGCAGTAATTACCACAACTATCTTCACTTGTACTTTATTTTATTCTTCAGGGGGGAATGTAACCCCTCTTTTACCTGCAAGCCACCTTGTCCTAGCTCCCTTATTCATTGGCGTGGTCCTCATATCAACTTTATATTGCATCTACACATATTAGGAAACATATTTCAAACAATGATAACAACCATCAATGAACACCCTTAAAGTTAGAGTGATGCATGAACATATTATTTTTCTTTATTGTGTGTATTAACAGTTTATAATGTAAAATTTGGTAACAATTTGATTTTTTTTTATCATACTACTTTGTTTGAATTGCACAAGTTTAGAATAGTTTGGATTGAACTAAAAGGAGTTGGTCTTATGCCCTTGAGCAGATTGGAATTAACATTGTAAAGAATTGAAATTCATTGACATTCATTAATAGTATACGTTGAAACCCCTGATATTGAGTTACAATTTTGTGTGAGAAACATTTACACAACATAGAATAGATTGGCATTCCCAAGCATACAAAATATATATGAAAACGTTGGAATTGAACTGAAAGTTGTTGATGTTATGCGCTTAGAGCATATTGGGTGAAAAAATCTCATTGTTTTTAATTAGATATGCATTTTCATTCATAAACAGTATCAAGAAAAACCCCAAATAATGAGTTACAAGTTATTTTGACCAAACATATTGGTAGTACGAGGCATAAAGAATAGGGTGTAACAATCACATTGTAAGGAACAAAAATGACTTGGTCTTGTGCACTTAGAGCAGATAGGGTGTAACAATCACCTTGTAAGGAACAAAAATATAGTGACATCCATAAACAATATAAGTTGAAACCTCAGATATTGAGATATAAGGTAGTGGGTGACAAACATTTACAGTGCATAGAACTAATCTATATACCCAGGCATATAGAACATAAAAATACCTAAAAAATGAACTAAAATGACTTGAAATTCATAAATAGTGTAAGTTGAAACCCCAAATATTGAGTTACAGGTTTGTGGGTGACAAACATTTAGAGTGCATAGAACTGATCTATATTCCCAGGCATATAGAACATAAAAAAAACCTATAAGTTAAACTAAAATGACTTGACATTCAAAAATAGTGTAAGTTGAAACCCCAGATATTGAGTTACAGGTTATTGTGACAAACATTTACATCGCATACAACATATTGTCATTCTAACATAAAGAATATAAATGAAAAACCCAAGGTAAACAGTATTAGGGTGGAACCCCAGATATTTATAGTATTGTGAAAAAAAATTGTGTAGCATACAACAGATTGGTATTCATAGGCATAAAGAATTAGTAGCAGTAGAATACCTATAACTTAATAGTGTGTTGTTGTTGCTGCTTCTCATCTTTTTTCATCTGCCTCTAGGAAAATGTAGAGCTGAATATGAAGGTGAAACATGCTAAATGGAAATTTCCAAAGATTGATTAATGCATTTTTGAATTTGTAAATCTCTTTATATGTTCAATGTTGGTTTGGTATGGAGTCTTTAATTTATGTCCTTTTTCAAATTTAAAAATTTGTTTCAGTTCCTTCAATTGCATAGTTTGTATGTATTTATGGTGTGGAATTATTGTTTTCTTCTCAGACAGTTTTGGTGGCTTTAACGCCATTATTTTGGTGGTTGTAGGTGGAAAAGGAGGAGAATGCACTAGTAGTTGTTCATTAGGATTTGACCGATGGGACACATTTGAATGATTGATTTTCCTTTGAGTGTTGTGTTGCTAGAAAAGTGGGATAGGGGGTGGGTTTAATCTGATTTGGTGATGGGACAGTCTTGGCTCTTAGTTGTTCTCATCACATTGGATCTATGAAAATATTGTCGGTGATGTAACGTAAGTCATAATATTTAAGGGGAGTGTGGGTTATACTAATTTTATATTTTGGCTACATGTTTTAATGCTACAAGCCATTAACAAGCAATATGGCTTGTATGCTTATGGTGCCAGATGTGCTTTGAATATTCTCTAACATGTAAGACTATGAATAAATATTTATGTTTGGGATAAATATAAACCGATTATAATACAATTTTTGATGCTATAGTGATTCGACTACACTTGTTGACTTTATGGATAAAAACTATTTTACAATTGGATGTTACAACACTCTACTGTGGGGTCCACGAGGGACTACTTTTGTTCCCACTATGTGACCCCGTGCCATTGACGACCCCTCTCCCCTACTAGGGTTCTCTTCCTGCCATATCGTCCTCTCTATCTCCCTTTCACTTGCTAGGCATAAAAGGCATCTTGTTGCTTATTGTAAAGGGTTCTTAGTTTCTACAACATATATTTGCAAGGCTAATTATGGATTAAATATTTCCTTTTTAGTGTCTATCAAGCCCTAACCTGCATATAAACCTTTAGGAATTGTTATAATAGAGGATTGTGTAAGTGCCTTGACATTTTCATTCTTTCATTGTGCTATAATGATTGAGGAGAATAATATTCTTAATATTAGCGCATCACCTTTCATTTTATTTTTTCTTCTCTCTTTTCTCCTAGATGATTCAACAATAGAATTAGGTTTTTAGCTATAGGTATTCACTAATGAGTTAGATCAATACTCTACACTTATTTTGGAGAGGGATTCATTTAGAAAGGTCCCATAGCTTTAATCCATTCCCACATTTTCACTAAGAAATTGAATTCCTCATTCAAAAGAGGGTGCAATTTAGATTGACAATAATTTTTGGTATGCTTGGTGGGATGCTCAATTATGATTTTAAGAGTATTTTCTTAGAAAGTGGTGCTAATCTCAATATATGATAGCCCTGAAGAGGCATTCTATGAAGTACTTGGGAAATCTACAAGAAAAATTTAGAAATCTTGGTTCTAGATCATACCTCAAATTTCATGCCAAGGATTCATACCAAAACTTCTTCAAGAGGTAACTTTGAATTTGTTGATTTACCTTCTTTTTCCTCAAGAAGAAGAAACAAAAGTTCATTATCCCCACTAATAATTAGTAATATATGTTCCATAAGACCATCCTATAGGGCACAATCTACACCTTTTAGTAGGTTTCCACAACCAAGGCTACCCCCATTCTTTTCAACACTCATAATATGGCTACTCCTCGAAATCAATCCTTTTTCACTTTAATGAGGGAATTCCATTGAATCTTTCCCAACATGATAATATTTATATGAAAACCCTAAAAAATATCCCTTTCTTCATTAGAGAAAACACAACCACCTCCATTGAGCATATCAAAGATGCTACCAACATTTGTGTAGTCCAACATATTTTTGAAGAAAATTGTTGTTATTAATTAGATTGTCGGTTGCTTCATTTAAGGTTAAATCCTTCCAATGATATATAAGTTTGAGATTGAATTCAATCAACATGTAGTATTAGCTATGAGAATCCCTATGTATAAAATTTGAAGATAAATAAGGTCACATGTCCCTGGTAGAGCAGTTAACTACCATCAAAAGAGAACCACAAGAATATATGACTGACTTCAATTTCATATTCTAAAAAACATGGGATAGGATCCCATAATTGGTGAGTTCAACTCATGAATATACCTTTTTATATTATTTGAGAACATTAAATATTGATATTTTAGTAATGATCCAATCTATGGGAAAAACTACACTTCTTGATGCCTATGAGATGGTTATCAAAGCTAAGAATAGCCTTATGTAGGTTGGAAATATTGCACCAAGGCCTCCTATTCCTATATTCCTAGAAATACAACCCACCATGTAATCCCCGACACTTTCAATAATACTTATACCAACATCTTACCCATCACAAAATCAATACAAGGCTTCCTCAAGCTAATCCAATGACTTGCAAGAAGTAAAGAGCCTTCTACAAATATTTAGAAATGAGTTGGTGACCCTATTAAAAGGTAGCAATCTCAAAATCATAATCCATATCAAAGATCTTACCAACCTAATCATTCTCACAAGTCACAATTTCAAGCTAACCCTCAAGGCCAAAATCAAGTCATTAATGTTATAGACCCTTTCAATCATATAACCCAAATGTTGTAAATAATTCCAAGGTATTAGTACTTGTTCAAATAATTTGGCATAAGACTATGAATGGTGTTTTCCTTGTAACCTACCCCACAACCAAACTACTTGCCCTAATGGTATCCTAAATCAAGCACTAATGATGCAAAATTCTTCTATTTCTCAAAGTACATCTCTTGTAACAAAATCACAAAAATAATTTCTTCAAGAGTCCACATAGAAATATACTGTCTCTAAATTGGCAAGGAGAGGAGTTCCATGAAATTAATTAGCTACAAGAACAAAGTCAGTTTTCTATCCCAATATAAACCAATACAAGAGAAAAATAAAATAGTTACAAAAGTGGAGCAATTTCAGTTGGTAGGAGTCCTTTTTAGTCTTCCACAATATTTCAGGGAGTTTTTGGTCCATTCTTAGCTCCAAATGTGTAAGAGAATTAAAAAAATTAGAATACAAAAAGCAAAGAACAACTCAAGGGACATACCCAATCAACACAAGAGCAAGAATGTGTTGTTGTTGCTAACATTCAACCAAAGGTAATCCTATCTCATTTAATATTCTTGAACAAATGAAGA
This sequence comes from Sequoia sempervirens, assembly GCA_007258455.2. Taxonomy (NCBI): domain Eukaryota; kingdom Viridiplantae; phylum Streptophyta; class Pinopsida; order Cupressales; family Cupressaceae; genus Sequoia; species Sequoia sempervirens. The sequence continues at coordinate 19,640 of VDFB02377018.1, read as the reverse complement.
AAACCAATGTAAATATATCCATGTGGGAATATTTTTCTATCCCTAGATAAAATAACCTATTATAAGTAGCCTTGTCCAACCTTAGTCTCAAATGGGTCATCAAAAGAGCAACCCAAAGTTGTCCTCACAAATACACTCGAATCAAGGAGTGAACAAAAAAACAAAGGTGTCAAACCCCCTCCTTTCTATGTGTCATTAATCATTAGTTACCACTTGATTCACAATTTCATGATAAATTCAAGGGCTAATAGTTTTGTCGTGTCCAAACAGATAATTGACAATTAATTCAATATCAAGTTTCCACAATCCATATTATTGTTTAGTATTATTTTTGGATTTGATTGTGTTGGAGATTTTTTACATCAGAAAAGCTCCAAAAAAATCAAATCTAGAAACAATACTGAACAACAAATAGTTGGAAAGCTTGGCTTAGAGTATGAACCCCTTTCAAAAGGAGTTGCAAAACTAGATGGGACAACCATAAAGTCTCTTTGTATCATCAAGGGATTTTGTCTCACTTTGTATTCATGTCCTAGCTTCTCAATTCTTCAAGACATATTTATCATTGACCTCTCATAATACTTTGCATTATATATTTCAAGAGATTTCACAGCCAATATTGGGGGTTATTTATCATCAAATTGGTCTCACATGATTTTTAGGACTAGAATCTAAGGTCATAATAAAATTTGAGCCTATTGCTAAAGACCATGTTGAACCTTATGTTTTGACTGCTATCAATGCTAACTGCAACATTTTTAACCAAGAGGAACATTCTATTTTTTGAGATCCAAACACTCATATAGAAGGTACCCTTGATTTCCTACTTGATGAGTGGGGAGATGAAAATCATGAATATAATCCATACAAATACATAGAAGAAGTTGGACTTGGTATTTATTGCATGAAGAATATTTTTTATGCCTAACCTTGAAAGAACCCTCCAACAAGATTGTGTTTGGAAAATGTATTTTGATGGATCTAGAATTAAGAAAGGTGTAGGACGAGGTGTGATGTTGGTATCTCCAACAAAGGAAAATTAATTTTCAGCCTTTATATTTCCATTTAGTTGTACAAACACTACAACTAAGTATGAAGATCTAATACATGGTCTCCAATGGGCCAAGAAAAGGAAAATCAAGATTCTTCAAGTTTTTGCTGATAGCGAACTTGTTGTAAATTAGGTAAGAGGGTTGAATGTAATTGAAAATAATTTGTTGAAGTCATATAAGCATAAAGTGTGATATCTCGTCAAATATTTTGAGGCCTTCAACATCCAAGTTGTCCCTAGAAAGAAGAACAAAGATGTTGACAGACTTGCAAAAGTTAGGGTATAGTTTGACATCCCAAAGTGTATCATGGATGACAAGGACCAACATATCAAGCTAGTGGTAAGATCTAATGTCCTTGATAATTCCATGAGTTGGCGAGTTTTTGAGAATGATAAAAAAATTACTATTTTTTAATGGAGGAAGTAATTTTTTTACTTAGAACCAATCAAAACTACATGAGCAGTATGGTGATCAGGTCATCCAACTGTAAACAAACAAGTTGGCTAAAGGGTTAATCACTTTGGAGAGCATATTCAACAATGATGATGAGTTGAGAAAATAAAAATGGAACATGCCCATAAAAGAAAAGGACTATGAAGAGGTTTCCATATTCAAGGATAGAGTTCTCAAGCTTGGAAAGGTATGCACCCAAGAAGAAAAATATGCTTTTTGTTCAAATTTGTCAAGAGTTTAGTGTATTTTTGTATGGGATTATAGTGATCTCAAAAAATTTAATCCAAAATTATCTCAACATACTATCAATCTAGACCCAAATGCAAAACATGTAAGACAAAAGCAAAGACCTATAAATCCCAAGATTAAACCTTTAATACGTAAAGAGTTGTCCAAGATCCTGGATGTCAATATCATTTATCCTATTAAACTCGAGCTTCAAGGATTTCCAACCTAGTCCCTGTTAGGAAATTAAATGAGAAGATCAAAATTTGTGTGGATTTTAGAGACCTTAATAGAGCATCTCTAAAAGACTATTATCCACTCACATCCATAGAACAAATCCTACAAACAATGGCTAGAGATGAAAGTTCTTCCTTGCTAGATGGCTGCTCAAGTTTCAACCAAAATATTTTTGAAGAATCAAATTAGTTCAAGATTTCCTTTACCACCAAATGGGGCACCATGGATTACAATAAAATGCCTTTTAGGTTGATTAATGTTGGTGCAACATTCCAAGGGAAATGGACATGTCTTTCAAGGGGTTGATTAATGACATAATCCTAATTTATTTGGATGATCTAACTATCCTTTCAAAGCATACATGTGAGAATTTAGACCATTTGAGGAGAGTCTTTGAAAGATGCAGAGAGTTTGGTGTGTCATTGAACCTAAATAAATATGTGTTTTCTATCCATGAGGGTAAATTTTTGGGACATGTAGTCTCAAAGGTTGGTTAATCCATTGACCCAAAAAGGGTGAGTGTCATTTTGTCTCTGTCTCCCAGCTCACAAAAATAGCCTCCAATTTTTCTTGGATAAAATTAATTTTGTAAGGAGATTCATTCCAAATTTTGTTGCATTGGCTAAGCCTCTTACTTTCATGCTACAAAATAATGTTCCATTTAGTTGGGCCAAGTAAGTTAATGACAACTTTAAGCTTATTAAACAAGCTATTTCTCATGCCCCTACGTTAGTTAATCCTAACTATGAAAGAGAATTCACTCTTTATGTCTTTGGAGGTAAATAAAGTGTATCAATTGTCTTGACTTAGCAAAATGAAGACAAAGTGGAACAACCCATTTTTTTATTCAACCACTCAAAGAGTAAAAAATTAAGTATATCTTGTTGAAAAGAAAGTATTTTTTGTTATCAAGGTTCTTAATAAATTTAGACACATGCTTTCTAATAACAAGGTACAGTTAATGGTCAACCACTCAAGCATAAAGGAGTTCCTTTTGAGTAAAAATGTAAGTGAGAAAAGATTTGGGTGGATAACAAAGGTCATGGACTATCCCATTGGCATTAAAATCATCAAGATGGTGAAAGGAAAATGCTTGCGTGAACGACTAGCTTTAATTTGTATAAGGATAAAGATGTCCTAGTGCTACAAAATGACCAACAATCAATTGTACCTCCACTACAAGCAAGTTGGACTCAATATATGGTCCATTTCCTTCAAATAGGTGGGTGTCCTCAAGGATTAGACAAATATAAAAGAAGGTACTTTAGGATTCAATTCATTACCTATTTTATTTTGGATGGAATATTGTTTAGAAAGGATGTGAATGGTGTCCTCTTGAGATGTGTTGAAATAAATCAGGTTGAAGTAATTTTTCAAGAGTTTCACCATGGATCAATAGGTGTAATTTTTTCTCCAAGTACTACAACCTTAAAAATAATAAAGGAAGATATTATTGACCCAATTTTTTTAGATATGCACATGCATGGGTAAGAAAATGTAAGAAGTGTTCCTTCTTCATAGGTAAGAAGAAGCTAGCAACCCTCCCACTCCATCCCATTTAGGTTGAACAACCCTTCATGAAGTGGGGTTTGGACTTTATAGGGATGATTAATCTACCTTATAGTTTAGGCCATAAGTGGGTGTTAATAACCACTAATTATTTTACAAGATGGACATAAGAAATAGTGCTCAAGGAGGAAAATGAGACTTGAGTTTTGGAGTTTAATGAAGATATAATCTCAAGGTTTGGAGTTCCTGATTCCATCATCTTTGATAATGCAATGGATTTTTTTGCACTAATATAAGTGAATGGGTTGTCAAACATGGCATCTACTTGACCACAAATTTTAACTACTACCCCCAAGAGAATGGGCTAGAAGAATCCACGACCAAAAATCTTATTTGGATTATCAAAAGGACCATGCAGGAGAACCAAAGGATGTGGCATACAAAACTGAAAGAAAGCTTATGGGTTGATAGGATTACTCCTAAAAGGTCCATTAGTGACTCACCTTACATTCTTTTATATGGTGGGGAAGTAAGGCTACACATATCACTTGTATTACCAACACTAGAGTTTTTTAACTAGTTAGAAATGATGGAGGAAGATGCGATGGTAATAAAATTTATAGAGCTAATGGAGTTGGAAGAGATGGGAAAGGAGATAATGCATATAATGCAATTTCATCAAGATCAAACTAAAAGATCATTTGATAACAAAGTAGATTCAAGGATTTTCAAAGAAGGAGACCTTGTTCTCAAGTGGGATGAGGTGAAAAATAGACCTAGAAGAAACAATAAGTTTGACTCCATGTGGAGTGGGCCATACATGATTTCCATCTACAAACAACCCAATTCCTTTCAGTTTTCCAAGCTTGATGGTGAAACCCTTCCTATCCCAATATATGGGATACACCTCAAAATTTAATTTTGAGGTTAACCCCAAATATGTGTACATATGTGCTTGGTTTTTTATTCTTTCAAAGAAGTTCTAATACACATATTGTGTTCTCCTCAAGAGGGTGTATGTTTTAGGTTGTTTTTCTTCCTCCAAGTTCTTTTGCACATGTCCAACTTTGTGGTGTTTTGAGGTCTACTCATGCCATTTGTTGATTAGTCACGTGACTTTGTGCCCAATAGATGTTTAATACCACTAGTCTTCTATGGTTACTAGGAAAACATCCTACAGAGGTCGCTAAGAATTTTGTCACTTTGTGCCCCACGACTAAGACAAGGAAAGTATGAGTGAGTGAACAAAGGGAGTGTTGGTGATTTCAAAGGCTCCTGGAACCACTGGAGCCTTTGATAGGTTTCCAATCCCGTCATAATCCCTAAAAAATAAGTGCAACAAAGAGAGAGTGTGATGGAAAGGGAAATGGTTTTGGGTCTTGGTGAAGCCATAAGCTCTAACAACATAGGAATAAGGAATGATTAAGGAGGCAAGAAAAGATTAAGTCAAAGATGGATTTTGTAAGGAGCAGGAAAAATAATGAATGCACCATTAATTTTTCCTTATCTTCCTTTGTGCAGCCATGAATGCTGAAGCAACCCTCCCAACTACTTGATCTAGAGCCATGAAACTATAGGTGTGATCTTTGTAAGGAAGCTGAGGTAGTGGAATAAATTCCTACACTAATCTTGAGAGGAGGGTTATGCCAAAAAAAAAAAAATCTAAATAGTTACAAAAACTTAAAACATTTAAATAAACATAAACAACATTAATACCAAAATATAGTGATTTACATGGGGAAAACCCTTTCGGGACAAAAAAATCTACACTCTAAAAGCCACCCAATATATTATTCAAAAATAAAAAAGATTACAATATACTTGCAGAGAAAGATTTCTCACAAGGTTATCACCAACCAGAGATCCAGAGGCAACTCAACATCTGTAAGACTCTTACACACAACATCCATCTCATGCACATAATATATAGGAGATACAATAATGAAACCATCAAACAATATTACAAAGCCATGAGCTAAAAACACCTAAAAATTGGAGTTCATCCTTATCTCCAATAAAAGATGCCTATGATATGTCAAAACACACACTACCATGTGTAACTCCCCCTTTACAACTTATTTATGTGTCCAACATGTTTTTACATCTCCCATTTTAGGAGACCCAACTTTCAGAGGCTGTAACTTTTGATCTAGGTGTCTGATTGAAAAATCATTTGAACTATCAAAAAGCTTCTGAAGTTCTCTATCTTTATAGCTCATTTTTCTAGTTATAGTCACTTTTAGGCCCAAAAATGCCTCTAAGGCCTTCAAATTGGACTTTGAAACTTTTAAAAAATGGGCACTTTAATATCTTCAAATTCAGACATGATCTTGTAATGAAACTTTATGAGTGTGCTTATTTAGCCAATCTGAAGCTTTAAGGAAAACTTTGCATCTCAAATTCAAACTTATTATAAATAACACCTTGAGTAATTACAAGTTTGAGACACCATTTTCCTAACAATCTTAAATGCATTTTCACAAATTTTAAGGGGAAAATACATCACTCGCATCTTCTTTTTGATCTATAGTCCTCCTTTTTTAGATGGCCATGTTAGTCGTGTTTTCAACTGATTCTAGGGGGATTTTTTGTAGTTCGCCTATATTTTCATGATGCAGGTACTAGAAAGTGCTTTGGGAATATTCCTCATTCCTCCATATCAGATTTTCTTTTGAAAACATGACAAGTTTTATAGGAAGATGGCTAGGGTTCTCTTCTTGCCAAATCCCTCTCTCTCTCTCTCCATTTCACTTGTCGGGCATAAAATTCATCTTGTTGCTTAATGTAAAAGGGTTATTCCCTTAGTTTGTGTAGTAGATATTGATATTATTTCATTATCTACAACTAAAAATTAGCTTCAGACTCTGACTAATAAAAATTGCTATTTTTACCTATCCTCATTATGGATTTGTTGTGTAAATTTTCCTCACCTTCATGTCTGAATGAGTGTTTAATGTTTTTGTATGTTCAAATATTGTGTTAAATTCATTTGTAAGGCTAATTGTGGATCAAATATTTTCATTTAAGTACCTATTCAAATCCCTAACCTACATATAAACCTTTGGGAACTATTATAACAAAGCATTGTGTAAGTTCCTTGACATTTTAATTCTTGCATGTGATGTGATTGGGTAGTTTTGATTCAAATCCCACAAAAGCATAAAGTAAAACCAATGGTAGAGGTCTCAACTGGAATTAGTGTATGCCCATGTATAATATAAATTTATTTATCTAGATAGTTGTTATAGACAAAATATAAGACTTGGACTAGGCTTATACTAGGTAGGCCCATTTCCATCTTGGACTCAAACATATATTCTATTTCACTAGAAATTAATAATATGCAACAAAGAAGTATAAGCTTACCAAGAGAGCAATTGTGTTCTTGGGTTGAATTTCCATCATCTACTCAAATTGAAAGATGAAAGCATAGATTATCCTTTCATGAGTGAAAGAATCAAGTTTAAAAGCTAATGTTGTATTTGTTAGATTATATGCTAAGTGGGCAATGTGTTGAACACCCAGAATACTGAGAGGGGGGGTGAATCAGTATTCTCTTAAACCATCCAAACATTAAACATTTGATCACTAATGCATATTCAACTACAGTAAGGAAATAAGGCATGAAACATCCACAATATCATATAACACATGAACACTAGGATTTTTACGTGGAAAATCCAAAATAGGAAAACCACGGTGAGGGTTAGCTCACAATATATTATAACTGATTATAGTATATTACAAAAATGCTCACTGCAGGTGGAATCACTTTCCATAGAGAAAAAGATAGAAGAGAGATGGTGGCTCACACCCTATTTTGAACTAATACAATTGCATCTTATGTATGCATGAATTACAATTCCATTGAAGCACAATAGCAAACTTTATTTGATTATGATTCCACACTTTACCTCACTCTCCATTCGCACAATTATGATCTTCAAATTTCTCTGCCCAAATTCACATTACACACAATACATGTCGCATCTCTTATGAAAAACATCGAAAGCAATCCAACTTATATATTTTCATTAACATAAACATCAATTAGGTTGGCTTGATTAGATGTAATATTCAAAATTTAACTTGTCAACTCAAAAACTTATCATCCATAACACATGCCACAATTCAAATCTCAAAACACCTCAAGATAGATCGACATGGACCTATAATAGATGACACATAAGATAGCAATACATATTTATCCTTCGCATACCTTCAAACATATTAGGCCAACTCTATATAAGACCTAAATGCAAAAACCTTCATCTATGTATTCACATCTCAACACGTGGACCTCAAAACTTGATACCATATGGAATTCATGCTCAACTTACATCTGGAAACTTATCTTCAACACCACAAGGCCAAAAACTCATATGTGGAGAAGTGAAAATTCTCTCTAAACTTCCAACAATCTCCCCCTTTGTCATTGATGGCAACATGCCAAAAACTCCAAAAATACTCTCCAATACTCTCCTCCTTTGACATCAAGGGCAAAGGGAACCTATACAAAACTATTTTGACTCTTACCAAAACTCCCCCTAAGAGATATAATCATATGTACAAATTAAAAAGAATGTATTGACTCTTCTTGAGTCATGTGCCGAAGCAAAAAAAACTCAAAATTGTACTAAAAAAGTGTTCTATATGATCCACATATGTACAAGTAATTTGAATATAGATACTAAAATGCATAAAAGAATAAAAGATAAGTCAACCAGAGGTAGTTGACACCTACAACTTCTTCAAATGATCTTCCCAGGATTTCCTTCTTTTTTCCCATTCTTTTTTTTTTTATACGCACGAGATAGATTATATTGAAATAAAGGAGAATTATAGTCGTCTGCAACGCAGGAAAAACAGCCATCACCACCGTCGAACATGATAACCCAACTAACCCAAATCGGGATTTCCATAGACCCGTACATGCAACAACCGCTACCCAAAAATACTTTGAGGATATAGACAAGGGGTCAGATACCGACCCTCAACCAGCTTAATACAGAGATGCCAAAAGACAGAAGACATAAGAAATAGCTAAAAGACATTTCAGACCCAGAGCCAACCTTTACAGGAAACCGTTAACCTCCGCAAAGCAGACAAAGCCCTCCACCCAATCCATTCCCTCCATCGGCACCAGCTGCAATTTACGTTTCAAGAATTCCACGGCCACGTCCGCAAGCTTTCTGTGGCGGGACAAAGCTGGCCCTTTGAGGTCAAGGAGGAAGGGATACACCTTGATAGCTTCCTCTGAATTCCATAGGAGGGGCAAGTCAGCCGGGCGCGGAATGCCTTTGCCTAGGAGGGCCGCCTTCAACGTATCTTCCAGACCACCGAGTAAATCCATGCGGAACAAACGCTCCATCAACTCCCGCGCCAACTTCTTCGGGGTTGCCAAATCCAAAAGCACCGCAAGGAAACGCGAGGAAATATGAGCATTGTCTCTAGCAAATTCCCTTCTCAGCAGGTGTTCCTTCCCTAGAACCATCTTTACCGCAACCAACAACACAGGATCGTCCTCTAGCAAAATACGTTTCAGTCTCTGGTCTGTGATCTCCCTGAAGGCAATTTGTCTCTCCAAGGCGAACAGAGAGACCGGCGTGTTGACGCCGAAACATTCTAGACCATCCAAAGAAATATATATGGTGAATTTCAATTTCTTCGACCCTTCCATGATGCCAGCTCCACCCTGCACATGAGCAAAACAAAACCAGAATACAAAAACCATGCACCGAAATGAATTTAATGGAGCCATAAATAAACCCGTGAGAGCCCGCTTGGCCTTCGCACAAGTGCCGAGAGGAAAGGACGATCATCACATCCTTGCAATGAAAGATGGCTACGGATATGATTTGAACTCCTTAAACTGTAATCACTTCAGAATAAGAGAGCCGCCACCTGGCCAAACAACAATCATGTCACCGGTTGCCGTGCACTACGTGTCGCCAAATGGGAGACTTGAAAGCCAAACCAAACCTCCGTTCAGACACACATTAAATCCCCGCATAAAACTGGCCGATCTCATTAAGAGACCAACATTCCCTACTATGGGATACGGATGTCCAAGAGATGACATGGAAGTGTCACCTCAGCCTCCACTCCCTAGTCTCAAGCCTCTTTTTTCCCATTCTTGCTTAGCCTCTACAAGTAACCTATTTTGCATTTCAAGCTCAAGCAATGATTCCTCTCCTTCTTCTGGAGTAGTAGGTACCAGATTCATCTTCTTAGCTTTGTCACAACCGAGAAGAGATCTTGAAATAAATATAAGTTTGGGATTGACCAGATCCCTTACCTCTTCAAACTATAAGATGATATGTTCTTTCTAATTTTGCAGTTGGAAGAAATTTTTGTGCATGTATTCAATTGCGTTTCTTCTCTCTCCGGTGAGGTCAACAGCCAGGTCATATGCACTAGAGGTAGAATTTATTTGGGAATCAATGGAGTCCATCTCCTATTATATGCTTTGTGTGGCTCTAGGCCACTTCATGTTGTACTGGTATAGTGCCTTAGCCTCTTCAACACATGCTTCTGAATCCTTCCAACATTTTAGAGAACTTCTTATCTGCCTATGGCACATTTCTATATCATCTCCAACATCTTATCATTCAACCTTTTCTCCACTTCTTTTTGAGCTTCTTCCTTCAGTATAGATGCATATGTTTTGAAGGAATCAATTAGTAGTTTGAACTTTTCCATACCAGATAATGTAGTGTCAATGTTTGATCCAGGTATGATCGCTTGAAATACCTTAACTACTTCATCCATTAATTCTCCACTCCTTTGATGTGTTTTAATGATCTCCTTCCTTGTGGATGCATGAAACATATCTCCTAGTTGCAGCTTGTGGATGCGAGAATCTCTCAATTGGGAAGACACAACTGGTTGGAAATTAAGTTGTACTCTCAATAGATCTTTTAGAGAATCTCTGAAGGAACCAAAAGATTGACCAGGAGTCTTAGTAACTTCCAAAGCCTTTCCCTTGTCCTTTGAAGTATTGGAGTCTATTGGTTTTTATTTTTGTGCATCTTTGGATGAATCATTATACTTGTCTTCATCTTCATCCTTGTGGTCTTCTTCCTTTTCCTCATCAATTTTTTTTTCTTCATTCTTCACATCATCATTTTTGTTAGTGTTCTCTTCCTCAGCAGTGTTTTCAGTATTTACCAAAGGAGCAACTTCATCATTTTGTACAAAAGGAGTGGTGACATTTTCCTTTGCAATGTCTTCTTCAATAATTGCATCTTCATCATTTTATTTTTCCATGTCCTCCACTTCCAGGGGAATGTTTTCCTATGCAATTTCCTCATTTGTATCTTTCTCATGTTGAGCATCATCTATCCGCACTTCTTCTTGTACATTTTATTCTAGAGCATTGATTTCAACATTGAATTCTTCCTTGACTACCAAAGTCAATCCTAAATTTTGTACAATCTCCTTTGCTTCATCATTACTCTCTTTCTGGATTCTCTCCATATCATCTTTGTCTTTACCCATAAGGGTAGTAACCCTTTGCTTGGTTCTCAGCTCCTTGTTAAACACAGTAGCCAATGTGGTTCTATCATCTTCTACTAATGGAGAATTTACTCTCTCCAAAGCCTATTGCTTAAGCTTCTCATGTTCTTGTATTGCCTCTTGTCTTCTCTTCAAAAAAAATTTCCATACATCATTAGGATTATCCTTCTTCATATTTTGCATGTCAACTTCAAAAACAACAATATACTTGATTATAGCCTCAATGATGGTGGCCTTATCTGCCTCATTTGCATCCTCATACAAAGCAACAGTCTCTGCTAACATTTCATTTTGCACAATACTAATATACAGTACCTCAAGTTTCATTGGGGAGTCAAGCCTTACTAGTTCCTTTTGTTCTTTTCCTTTGCCTTTACCCGATGTCTTCTTTTCTTTTGCAGTCTTTTTCTTCTCCACAGAAGCCTTCTTGGCTTCCTTCTTCTTTTCCCTTATGTTTATTTTGAATGCCTCTTTCTCTTTTTATGTCTCCTCTTCACTCTTGTATGTATTATATCAACTCTTCTCCTCTTGATGCTAGCTTCACCTTGTGAAGCATCACTCATTCTTCTACAGACTAGAGGGGATACATCTTCTTCCAATTCTTCTTCTTTAGAAACATTAATGCCAATACCCTTTTCTCTTGTAGCCTTTTATTTAATTATTCTCTTGGTAGGGGCAGTAGGACGTGCAATAGTGGTGGTCTTCTTTTTCTCTATCCTTGTAGCTTGTGCAATCGAAGGGGATTTCTCCCTTACTGAAGGATTGGCGGTAGAATTTCTCTTCTCTCCAATAGAGGGCAAAGCCCCAAAGGACTTCTGAATAGATGGTGGTGTGGTAGTTGTTCTACCAAATCTTCTTGAGCTACCTAAAGCTTCTCCAACACTCATGTCTGCTCTAGCTCTTTGCCTAGCATACTGCACTTTCTCCTTTGAAATTCTCATTTCTTTTGCATATACATCAACATTCTTCCTGATTTGTGGTTCTTTTTACTTCATGTGGACTTCCATGGATTTTTCTTCAAAAGTCCCATATCTAGGTTTTGTTTCATCCTTCGAACTCTTCAACAGGATATCAAAATAGCCAATAAGATCTACCTTTGTTACCTCATAACCTTATTCAAGAACCCAAATAGATCTTAGTTCCACTACCTCCATAATACAATGATCTGTAGAAACTAGGAATACATGATATCATTTTTGTATTTTTAAACCATTGTCCTAGGAATCCTTTCTCTCTGATGCATTATTTTCTAAAATATTGCAAAGAAACCAGTAAGGGCATCATCCTATGCATTGACATCTCCAAGTCTCCTCATGTAATTTACAATTTGATGCGCAACAGGCCTTCCAATCACTAGTTTACCTTTCCAATTATGGGTACCTCCTTCAAAAAGTAGAATAGTAAGCACATAACCAAGGTGCTAGACTTAAACACATATTTATTTTCCTTGGTCTACTTTAGATTTTCCATTAACTATTTCCTAGGTAGCTCACACAAGTCATGGTCTGCACCATTTTCTATCATTTCATGTGCCACATGGATTGCGGTGGAAGAAACAGAGTTATCTTTGTTGGTGTAATAAATGTTGTAGCCAATAACCATAGCAACATATCTAACAATTGGATTTCTAATGGGATTTAAAGCAAGGGCTCTCTGATCAAATGTAGCACCTATTTTCTCCATCACTTCTTTATTTTTAACAAATTTCAAAATGGGAATGGGTCCGGTGGAGCATAGAAAATGACCTCTCTTATCACTTCCTTTATAATCATGTGAGGCATATTCATCCAGAAAAAATGATCATGAACTTTGCTCAAGGCCATTATAATCCACTTGACATCATAAAATAAATTAGGGAACCATTACCCTACATCTAGTTTCTTCTCAACTCTATTTTTGTATTCTAGCTTTAGGGCGAAGTCCTCACCAGTTAATTCATTTGTCTGTACATCACTTAGCTTAATAGGAGAATGTTCTTCCATTTTTCTATGAATATATGCCCTAATATCCCCAGTCGGTAAAACCCCATATGGAATGTGAGAGAATGCATGTAGCGGGTCATCTTCTATGGCTTTCACATGATATCATTTGAATTTAGGTTGTGGTTTCTCTGTAACCTCTATAATATATACCCAAACTGATTTCAAACAAAGATTTCTAAAAAATAGGGTACGTAAGATTTGCTAAACACCTTTTTACTTTGTTCACTGAACTAGGGTTTTGATGTTATGAATCTCATATCACCTTATGCACTTCAAATTCTCTTATTACTTCTCTACTCCTTCTCAAATGCTTTTTTGAAATGGATTTTCCTTAGCGAATTTTCTATAACCTTTCGATTTGACCTAATTCTGCATTGGATGCCTCAATACATAAAGTTGGTACAAGAGTAGCATCAACATTCTTCCTGATCTGTGGTTCTTTTTGCTTCATGTGGACTTCCATGGATTTTTCTTCAAATGTCCCATATCTGAGTTTTGTTTCATCCTTCAAACTCTTCAATAAGATATCAACATAGCCAATAAGATCCACCTTTGTTACCTCATAACCTTATTCAAGAACCCAATACAATGATCCACTACCTCCATAATACAATGATCTGTAGAAACTAGGAATGTGATATCATTTTTGTATTTTTCAACCATTGTCCTAGGAATCCTTTCTTACTCATGCATTATTTTCTAAAATATTGTAAAGAAAGCAGTAAGGGCATCATCCTATGCATTGACATCTCCAAGGATCCTCATGTAATTTACAATTTGATGTGCAACAAGCCTTCCACTCACTAGTTAACCTTTCAAATTATGGGTACCTCCTTCAAAAAGTAGAAGAGTAATCACATCACCAAGGTGCCAAACTTAAACACATTTCTTTTCCTTGGTCTGCTTTAAATTTTCCATTAACTATTCCCTAAGTAGGTCACACAAGTCATGGTCTCTGCACCATTTTCTATCATTTCATGTGCCGCATGGATTGTGGTGGAAGAAACAAAGTTATCTATGTTGGTGTAATAAATGTTGTAGCCAATAACCATAGCAACATACCTAACAGTTGGATTTCTAATGGGATTTACTGCAAAGGCTCTTTGATCAAATGTAGCAACTATTTTCTCCATCACTTCGTTATTTTTAACAAATTTTAGAATGAGAACATGTTTGGTGGAGCATAGACCAGTGACCTCTCTTATCACTTACTTTATAATCATGTGAGGCATATCTATCCAGAAAAACTGATCATGAACTCTGCTCAAGGCCATTCTCATCCACTTGACATAATAAAAGAAATTGGGGAACCAGTGCCATACATCTAGTTTCTTCTTAACTAGGTTTTGGTATTCTAGCTTTAGGGCGAAGTCCTCACTAGTTAATTTATTCGTCCATACATCACTTAGCTTACTGGGAGAATGTCCTTCCATTTTTATATGAATATATGCCCTAATATCCTCAATTAGTAAAACCTCATATGGAATGTGAGAGAATGTGTGTAGAGGGTTATCTTCTATGGCTTTCGTATGGTATATTTTGAATTTAGGTTGTCATTTATCTTTAATCTCTATAAATTTTGGTGTATCCATTGCAATATATACCCAAACTGATTTCAAACAAAGATTTCTAAAAACTAGGGTACGCAAGATTCATTAAATACCTTTTTACTTTGTTTGCCGAACTAGGGTTTCGATGATTTGAATCGCAAATCGCTTTATACACTTCAAATTCTCTTCTCACTGCTCTACTCCTCAAATGATTTTGTGAAATGGATTTTCCTTAGTGAATTTGCTTTTAACCTTTCGATTTGACCTAATTCTGCATTAGATGCCTCAATACATAAAGCTAGTAACACTTAATTTGTATGCACAGTCAACTTGAGAAGCTTTGTAAACTTCTACATCAACATATTTTCTTCCACAATATTCACCGATAGATCAAGCATGTTGATCTACATCACATATCATTGTGTTACAGCCTCAACACCTCTTTTCTGGTAGGGGATAAAAGATATCCATTAAGGCTCCCCCTAAGACAAAGCTCCTGGCTTAGTTTCCAGAGGAAACATCTACACTGAAGGATGGTACATATTCTCCCTTGTCATTTGTCTCTTCCTTCTTTCTCTAGATCTTTCCATTTCCTTCTTTACTTCAACTGGATCAACCTTTTTGACTAGTTCATTCCTCTTTACTGGATTATCCTTCCTTGTATTTCTACTTCTACAAAATTTAGCAATATGTCTAGGTCTACTACAATTGTGACATATGACATTCTTTTAAATAGTATTCCTTCCATTCATTCTAGATCTGCATTGATTAGCTTTATGTCCAAATCCATAGCATGTATAACACTACCATTGTTAGATGCATTCATCATTTGACTTCTGCATTCATTTGATCTATGTCTAAATATTTTGCATGTAAAGTGTATCAATGGGTATTTTTCAAGTTAGATGAGCATGATTAGCATATAAAATAAAACCCACAGAACTATCAAGTACAGTGAAAGCAAATACAAGAAAGATTATACCAATTATTTCTCGCAGCTTCCATGATTCATCTCCATATCACCTTCTAGCTAGCAACGATCGTATGACTATTGCCCTCAGATTTGTATGTGTGTGAGCAATTGACTATGACTATGTCCTATGCAAGTTTTGAAGGATTTGAATGAAAAATGCCTATGACAAATGACAAATGACTATAATGCCTATGAGTAATCAAATTGAATTAAACAAGATAAGTGCAAAGTAAATTCTAAGCATGAATGTCTATATTAATGAAGTGGTCCCAAGAATGTGAGCAAATTGGCATTTTATAGAAAACACAATTTTGGACGAACAATCGAAATTAAAAGCTGACAAAGCCTAAAATCAGTGGACAAGATTTCATGTGACAATCCCTAATTAGGGTTAGGGAAAAAACATTAAATGAGTGGTCAAGATGTAGTTTGATAAAATCAAATCGACGGTCAAGAATAAACGTGATAATTAGTTAAAAAGATAAATATTTTCGAAAATCAAGAAGATAAAGACTGCTTGATTTGTAAGAAAATCAAAAAGGTAAAGACTGCTTGATTTGTAAGATTCAAAAAATCAAGAGGATAAAGGTTGAACTGAAAAGCAGATTTGAAAAATCAAGAATTTGCTCAATTACTTAATTTTTGGAAGAAGATTACCATTTTGAATTAAATAAATTTAAAATATGGATTTTGTGTGACAATAAATAATCGATTTTCAAATTATTTACTAAAATGAAGTGACAGTTAATAATGTGGGATCATTTTAAACAATTAATTTATTATTTAAAATGAGAGAAATGTTAAATTAGGTAATTACATAATTAAACATAATTATTTAATTTAGAGGATTATGACTGATAATTAAATAGATTAATAAATTCATTTAATTATGAGAATTAGTGACATATTAAATAAATAAATAAAAATCATTTATTTAATAATCGAGAAGAAATAAATGAATAAAGGTAATTAAATAAATTAAGAAATTTATTTAATTGTAAGAGGACAATAGACCCTTAGTGACGTATTGAATAAATAAATATAATTTATTTATTTAATAATCATGAAGAATATAAGAGACATGAATTAATTAAATAATAATCAATTATCTAATTAATAGTCGAATGTGGACCAAGGACATAATTAAAATGTCATAATTATGCTAGGACAAAATATGAAGAATTAAGCTTGCAGGCCTAGGTCATTTTTATGTGTCTACATTTTGCCCCTCTTTGTCATAATGTAGCAAGTCGCATTGTGACAAAGAAAATAAGTCAAAAATATGCCCTAGTACAAAATAAGATGAGGAAGAACGACGAGGAGGGTAGCGCTATGCCCCCTCGAGAGGACAAACGAGTTCCAATAACACGAGTGTGCTCTCGAAATTGATGAGAAGACTAGACTATGAAGAGACAAAGAAATGTTAGTGCAAAAGATATTGATGATGATATGGATGCACTGTATATATGAGATGAGCAAGAGAATATGACAAGACAAAAGGAGATGCATGTTAGTTCCTAGACCAAATCCTTCAACATATTACCATAGGACTTTAATATTTATTGCTCTTAATCATCATTGGGCAGATTATTGTGATGGCCAACAAACACCATGATATGACATAAATCAAGGTGTGCAAGGTCATACCATCAAATAAGACAAGTAGTCACAGACAAGGATGATCATGACTCATACTAAGGGCACAGTTGCCCCAGTCTTTTTGTCATAACCAACCGCAAGCAGAAAAAGATAAGAAGGACAAGTCATGAAACATCGTTGCTTATCTAAATCATGTTTCCAAAACATCCTTGAGAAATTAGAAACATGATTTCCAAAAAGACAAAATGAAGCCATTATCATGATACATCGTTGTTTTTCTAAATCCCATAGTCAAGACATCGCTGAGAAACTAGTAACATGAGTGTCAAAAGACAAGATAAACGTCATGATACGTCACTATTTTTCTAAATCCTGTAGTCAGGACATCGCTGAGAAACTAGTAACATGAGTGTCAAAAGACAAGACAAACGTCATGATATGTCGCTACTTCTCTAAATCTTGTTGTCAGAATCTCACTGAAAAACTAGTAACATGATGAAAAATCAAAAGACAAGTGCCAAGTGTTTTCCAAGTGTGGCTAGATGTCGAGTGTCTTAATGTCAAGATGTTAGGTTCAATGATGTCGAGATGCTAGGGTGTCAAGGTTTTGACGATGCCAAGGTGAAAAATGCCGAAGGTTGCCAAATTCAGGAATGACACATCCTGAATAATGTTGATGTCAAGAGGATTGATCCCTAAATGTCAAAAGGGGTCCCTCAAAAATGTCGGATGATAGTGATGATGCCTAGGAAGGACACATCCTAAGGCATAAATGACAGAGTTTTCTCTTTAGAAGGACACATCTGAAGAATACTGATGTCAAGAGGAGTGATCCTTAAATCTCAAGAGGATCCCTCAAATTTGCATATGATAGTGGCGATGCCTAGGAAGGACACATCCTAAGGCACGAATGAGAGAGATTGTTCTTCAGAAGGACACATTTGAAGAATAATGATGTTGAGAGGAGTGATCCTTAAATGTCAAGAGGATCCCTCTAAAATGTCAGATGACAGTGACGATGCCTAGGAAGGACACATCCTAAGGCATAAATGATAGAGGTTATTCTTCAGAAGGACACATCTGAAAGATAACCAAGAGTTGATAGTTTGAATGGTTATGATAATGTAACTTGTTTTGACCAAATATGACTGAAGTCGACTGAATTGACTTGTGTCGACCATATGCCGATGTTTTCATGCTGGTGTAATTGTCACATTGAATAAATGGTCACCATAATTTGGTTATAGTAATTTGCTTTTTTTTTTTGTTGAGATGACTTGTTTGACTTCAAGAATTTTTTACTGTGTGCCAATGTAATGTCATGAACCTTAATGGACTTACCTAGTGCGCCCTCAGGGGCTCATCAATAGATGGCCTTGCCTACATCATACACTCAAAGACCTCGTACTTCGACACAACCAATGACTTTGTCCTGATGACCAAAGATTGCATCATGATTTTATTTTGACGAACCTAAAAGGACTTACCTAATGTCTCAGGGACTCGAAAATGAGTCTTTCCTACGTAGTAAATGCGCAGAGACAACGTAGTTCAGACAAATGACACAGACTAATGGATTGTCATGACAGACTTCCAACGGGAAATGACTTTGTTTTGTATTTTCGAGATATTTTTGACCTTGTTGGGGTTTCTTTAGGACCCTTTTCAATTTTTAGGTCTTTTTTTTTAGGACATTTTATGATGTTTTTGGTCTTTTTTTAAGGATGTTTTATGATGTTTTTGTCATTTTTTTTAGGACATTTTGTGATGTTTGTCTTTTTTCAAGACTTTTATGATGTTTTTGGTTTTTCTTCAGGACGTTTTACAATTGTCGAGACCATGCGTGATACCCACTGTGATCACGTGATAAAATTCATGCCCCTAGTCAGGTCCAAGACTTACCCAATTTTAAAGGACATGAAAGGGATATGCATGCGATGTCAGATGAACAGTATGCAGGACTAAATGTCAACCATTTGTCAACCATGAGAGGAGGGGTATGATGTCCTATCAAGTGTCATGGTGGTGACAGAAATTGTGTTCCATCATAGGCCAAGACAGATAAAGTGACAGTAGATGGCAAACCAATGATTGACTACGCATGGTGCCTGTTTGCCAGGTTTTCACCATGGTACTTATCCAAAGCACCTGTTTGCTAGCTTTTCACTGTTGGACGAATTATTTCTCTTTACTATATATATATTGTCATTTTTTTTTGTGCTGCTAAGATGCCTGTTTGCCAGGTTTTCATCAAGGCAACAATATTTTTTTTTTCATTTTTCAATTTTTTTGTATTTTTAAAGTTTTTAGCTCGGCTTTCTAATGCTATGCATAAAACTTGCAAATATGTAGACTATTGAGAGGCTTCATCAAATTTTCACCATCTGGAGTAGCCAATTGATACACTTTCCATAACCAAAAGAAGATATGATGACGTAAGGACCCAACCAGTTTGGTTCAAACTTTCCCGGCTTTTCTCTATCAACCTGGTTCTTAGGGTTCTGCATGAGGACTAAGTCGCCAATGTCAAATTTTCTGACCA
>VDFB02377017.1:157001-225645 GCA_007258455.2 Sequoia sempervirens | reverse complement strand
CCGATAGCCACCCATAGGAAAATGTTAGTCGATGTAACAAAGAAAAGGTCTTGCCGAAACACCTGCAACAAACATATGTCAAGACAAAGGCAATAAGGGTCGGGGAGACAGTCATAGACCTATGCCGATAGGAACCAGAATGTACAAAATGCACGACCCGATGGATCCAATGGGGAAATATGGAAAAATATGGGCAGAAAGTGTTCAAGATGGATCCTACTTGGAAAAATATGAATGGAGAACATGTGAAACATCATATTTTTATAGCTCCAAATGTATAAGGGATACTAATGGAAGGGACCGCATTGGCCATGTAAATGGAAGTGGGAGGAATTGATACTCCTAATTGTTCCTCACATTCTTTGAAGGTGACGCCTTGCACAAAGCTAGAGTTGCTCAAAGGAACGCACGCTTCGGTGATACCAAAGAGACTACTTAGAAGCTCCACACTTGTTCAATATTTATTCATCATATGTTTTAACTCACTAACAATCTGAGCGGCTCTAGCCATCTTCATATTTCTTTCCAAATGGTTATCAAGGTCACTCAACCCTTTTGTAAGGGTGGAAACATATTTAGCAGGGATTTGGATGACCTCATGATCATCCACTGATGATGGTGTGGGAGACATAGGGGGAGTGGGAATATGATCAATTTCATCTGTGAACCCCATCTCATTCCTTGATAACTACTCCTATGCAACCAAACTAACAGCAGGACCAGAGAAAAGGCTCGTAGAGAGACCAAGCGAGGCCTTCGTCCTATCCATTGGGAGGTGTCGTACACTTCTCATCATGATATTCCTAGAAGTTGTGTACTGGGTTGTGATGCTCATAAACCTTCAGAAAGCTTGAGGTCACAACAACCATGAAATATCCAAGGGAAGTTTTTAACACCAATGGATGAACAAACATTGGTTCATGTTGGGTTCACCAAAAATGTAAGAGAGGGGGACCACCACGTGCAAGACCCCAGGTCACAGAGGGTCAAGACACGAGAGGCTTCCCTAACTTACCTCAGCTAAGTGTATTGTTTAGGGTTATGAGGATGAGAATGATGAGGACTATGATGCCCCACAATCACTATACAATCTCGAGGAGAATCTCACCAATAAACTCATTTGCTAGCTAATCCTATGAGAGCTCGCAAACCTACACAAAACAAGAGGGAAAATGTTGGGTGGTTGTATAGGGGCCTACCTTAGTCAGACCCTCATTTAGGTTTTTCCACTGCCACAAATAGCTAAAAGAATGAGATAAATAAATAATAACGTAAAGAAAGCAAAAGCACTACAAAACAGTACTATGCTACCCAACCAAATGATAGAGGAGAGGAGAGGGAAGCTTACCACCTCCACCAAGAGCACTCAAGGCTGCTTGGGGGAGGAATGAGAGGAACTCAAGCCTCTATTGCGAATGGCATGGTTCCAAATGTTCTCTGCCGAGTTGATGGAGTGAGATGTTGCTGCAATGGAATGCTTGGAATGCTTGGAGTGAGTTTGTGAGAGTGAGAGTATGGAAGCTTGAAGTGTGCAAGAATTGTCTAGAAGTTCAAGTGAAGTTGTGAAGAATTGAAATGCAAGTTGAAAGAGTGAGTATGAAGGAATGGGGAAGAAAATGGCCATATTCAAGTCAGTTGGCCGAAGGTGTTACAACTTCATTGCCAATGAGAAGAGTAACGTCTCTGTTGGCTTAGCCATAGGAATCTGCTAGGGATGTAAGCACATCATGCAGACGTCTACGCGCAATGTGGGTGTCCCCAACAAAAATGCCTCCACCAACACACAAAATAGTCACCATGTGGACCGCCAACAATGGGCTTAAGTAAAATTAAGCCTTCGACTTTGGTTTTCTAAGGTGGATAAAGGAAAAAAGGGGAATTGCACCTAGGGTGCAAATTCTCTCTTATACAAGTATCTTGATAGTTTTGAAAAATACGTTTGTCGTGTGATATGCAAATTTTCTGTTTGATTATAAAACTTCCCATTGTGCAATTTTGGGATAGGTAAAGTTTTTTAGTATGTCATCATCACATGGCTTGCCAAAGAATAATGTTGGGAAATTCATTTCCTCAACATATTTGTCTTTAAAGATTCCAACGAGATAGTTTTGTTCTGCAGGTGCAACTTCAATGAGTTTATTTTGCATGCTATGTATACTTCTAGATTCTATGAAACCATGGAACAAAGTTTTAGATGGATTCTCATGTTCCATGTCACTGTCTGATTCAGTTTCAATTGTGACAGGTCCAATATTTTTTTCAAGTTCATCATTGATATGCAAAAAATGTTCCCAATCTTTGTTTATTTGGACATTTTGCATTTTGTATAGTATTATTCTTGACAATTGTGCCAAAGCTTCCATGATAATTTTTGGTCGTACCATGCCCTTTTGGAATGGATTTTTGTATTCCAATTGTCTTTTGAGTGAAATAGCAATCGTTTTTGTATTAGAGCATATATACTGAACGTTATATAGTATACAAGTAAATGAAGGACAAGAAAGTTTTGTGTTTGTATAAATGTTAATTTTTGCACTACAAACAAAGAAGCAACAGTGATATGAAATGCTGACCTTCTATTTTCTTGTTTAACAATTAACTGTATTTGCAACAATGTAGACGTTTGTCTCACAGTCAAATTGCAACCAACACATCATGTTAAACGGGAAAATGAGACAAATAAGCGTAGTAAATGAAATATTGAAAACATGACATAAACATAAAGCAATTAATGCTCAATGAATTTTGTAATCAATAAGAACTTTATTGTACAAATGATTGATTTTGAAAATATTGTTTATAGGATTTTGAGGATCAAAGAAAACTTAATCAACTATGAACTATATCTTTCATTCGTGAATTCTACCATTGATTTGTTTTTCTATTGCATAAAGTACATGTGCTACTTTTTTTTTGTGTAAAAAAATGTCTGAAATTCTAATTTGTTTATAGTATTAGAAAGTGCCAACTAAGACAATAAAGTCAACCTAGTCATATGGATCAATTGTGATATCTTGTAATCTGTCAATAAGAAACAAATGCATAAAAAAATGTTTCTCAATGTTTTGTTGGACTAAGTGCATAAAGAATAAAAATGGAAAAAGTATTAAATGTGAACATGTGACAATATATACTTCAATGGACAAATATCTTAAATAATATTTCTCTATACAACAACAACATACTACTATTGCAGTGCATCTAACAAATTTGTTGTAAGTTTGTATTCTTACATGTTCATATGTAACACTTTTTCCATTCTCACCATCCGTGCACTCATTTGACATTGAGAATATGTGTAGGGAAGCAAAGCATACACAAGAATTACCATTCAAACTTTTTCACAATTCACATACTACAAGGTATTCCAAACTACTATCTTTGAATCACCAGTCATATTGTCTAATGCATTAAACATGTTTGCATTTAGTGGAAAAATAATTGCAAAATATATAATGTTTTGATACTTTCGTAATTTACTTTAACAAAAATGAATAGTACACATGCTCCAAGCAATTGAGAAAAAAAGGATGTTTATTATTTGCATATTACAATTAACAGCGCTGCAATAGGAGGAAGAATTAAATTTCGTTGCAAACAAATCATCAGCATTGTACAAGAGTCTGAACTTGCAAATTGTTATTGAAGAAACAACTATAATAGCAACAATATGTATCTTTGTCATACACTTCAATTTCAACCGATGGTTCCTATGACAGGTACAATTAAAAGATATAAGCACACTATAGGACATAGAACCTACCATTGATTAACATGTGATGAGGAAGCATAGAATAAATTTTGCAAAACATTGCAGAATTGAATGCAAACTCTATAGGTTTTGTTGCTAAATTACTTATTTGCATTTGTAATATTCACTTCCTACTCAAATTTGATTGTCCTGTAGTAAGTATATTAATAATCATAGTTCTAGAAAACTAGTAAAATGTGGAAACATTGTCTACTTGGGGCTCATGGAAATATTTTTTGTGTCTGAAAACCATGATTGCTTTCTCTAGCTATTGGTTGTAGCACATATACTATTGATGTTTAATTAAGTAAATTAGGAAAATAGAACATTGTATATGTTAACAAATATCTAGCCACCAATGCAAATGCATTAACTTTGCTAATAGACTCTTTTACACTATCAATCAATGCATCGTTAACACACTATGTAAATATCCCTGTTTGCAAAAGCAACATGCCTATCGAGGAAAAATAGTTTCATGTTTATAAATTACATAAGATATTAGTAACTATTTTCATTTGTCTATTTTGAATATCAGTTTCTTGGACAAGGGTTGTTCTCTATTGTTGACAACTCTTCTAATAGATATTACTTACATGCATTGTAAGATTTAAATATTATTGCAAACAGTCTATGAGATTGGTATAAGAATCTGACCTTGGAGCATGTTGTTCAACAAACAAGTCCACTCACATCAATATGAATCTTTCATCGCCAACTTGTTTGCAACCAATGGTCTTTGTTACAACTACAATTTAGAAAAACGAGCATAGCCCATCACATATAACATGCTATCTGTAAACATGAAACCAAAAAAACACACAATAAATTTTGCCTTCAACCATTAAATCAAGTATCTATAAACTCTCACACACAAATTGTCATCAATGAAATTGCCACATAATACTTGCAAAAAAATGGAATTTCATGATCTAGATACTCATGGTTTTATTTCTATAAAGAGTAATTCAGTTCTTAATTTTTTTACTTGTATTTCTAATATTTACTTGGTCAATTTAATTTCATTTTTTTGCAGCATGATTACCATTCATTTGAACAAACTAAAAATAGAAAAACATGGCAACATTATATAGTTGAGAGTGATGAACACATTTTTTGAAGCACATGATTATGCAACATGTAATGCATATAATGTTCATGTTGACAATCTGGGGCACATGCATCAAAACACTCTTTCCCTCCAGTGCATGCAGTAAGAAGTGCTTAAAATTCATGGAAAACATCATGACCTACAATTTCTTGACAAATGCTATGAATGTTAAAGTCACAATAAATGTCAAAAATTTTATAGCACTTCTCTACATTCTCTGCAGACCAAAATAGCTCCTCTGTTTCCTTTTCCCCGCAATCTTAGAAGCAAAATGTTTCATGAATATTTAATCATTGAACTACACATCCCATGATTACAATTACACAGATTTCTCTTTGCAAAATCAACATGCCCATTAGGAACATATAGTTTCATGTTTATGAAGTACACGACATGTCATTTACTATTCACATGTGTCTATTTGTAAACTTAGTCTTTTGAGAAAGTTAAATTTCATTACAAGCAAAGCTAGACAACGATACAAGACTCTCACCTTGTAGCTTGTTCTTGAAGATGAAAGTCTACTTGTAGCGATATAAATCTTTGTCATCCACTCTGGTTACAAATAATGGTCATTGTTACACTTACAAAATAGACAGATGAGCATAGTCCATAACATAGAATATGCTATCCATAAACATGAAACATAAATGCATAAAATAAATTTTCATAAAAGTTTTAAAATTAAAAATAATATGTGTGAGATTTATCACACAAATTGCAGTGAATGCAATTGATACATGACACTTGCAAACAAGTCAAATTCTATAATGTAGACACTTCTGGTTTTATATCCATTAAATGCAAAATGTTGAAGATGTACTTAGAAACTGACAAGTATACAAGCAACAAATGCATACTTAATTCTTATTTGTTTATTGCTTGTTCAAAAGGTTGTATGTTTTAATTTCTCCATGTTATATGTTCCTATGTAAAACCTTTTAACCAAAACTATTGCTTGTTGTTACAAGGTCCAAAGAAAGAAATGCATGCAGTCCATCAATTCACTATTGCATCTATTGCATTTTCTTTTGAATTAGCTTCTTGGACAATGACATTGTGTTGTCTAATTTTTTTTTGTCTTTTTCCCTTAGTTATGATTTATGCTTATATCTTTTGTCCTTGAAAATTATGTTCTATTCATTCTTGTTTCACTAAATTAGCAAAACAATGGGACATTATATTCTAAGAAATTTCTGATCATGAACCAGTCAATACATGTTAATCCATCAAATGCAAATTGCACAACATGTATTCAAGAGTTGGTGCACACTAATTCAGGACATCTTACACGAGTGCTCGATTTTACTTTTGCTAAGTTTTCTTTGTAACAATGAGCAACACATGTACTTATCAACTATGTTGAACAAACACACTAAACAGTCACCAATAGTACATTGTTCGTATACATATGCTTCTGTGATTCATGTCTATGGGTAACATATTATCTTGTATAATTTGCATTCAATACACTGTTGTTTTTGATCTAGCAACAATACTGTTAAATGCATCCAACATGCAATGACTATTTTACTATTTGTTTTCTTGTTGCAAAAAGTAGCATAGTTTGCATTCAGCCATTGAATATTTGAAAAATATTCAACATGCTCTTATTTTCGCAAATTTCTTTAACAAAAAGCTACATGTGTACATGAAGTAATACAGACACACAATAAATATTTATTATTGCTCAACTGCAAGTGACACTCTTGCAATAATAACGTGCATGTTGCCAATGTATCAGTACCAAAGCAACAAATGCATGTTTAAAGCATTGAATGCAAAACCTGCGGTCTGTGCTAAAGAGCTCAAACAAAAAAAAGCAATCAATACTTGGTTAATTTACATGTTGTTTGTTTACTGTTTGTTGAAAAGCTTCCATGTTTTTGGCTATGAATTGCCATGTTCGACATTTGTCATTTTCTGCAGTCCTTGCAGTGTGCAACTGGTGAGTGGCGCGTCTGTTCATTTTTCAAACTTAATAACTATAATGTGGGTACACATGTAGTGAAAGAATAACTAATTCATGAAACCTTAGTAAAGTCATTGGTTTTGTTTGTGCTTATTCTCGTTTAAATTTTGTTTGTTGGAAAGCTTATAGGTATTTTAGCTTTTTATTGCCTCTTTGCATGTGAATAGCTGTCTAGTCAATGCATACTTAATTTATGATTTTTTAGGCAAGTGTTGAGTTTTGTTTATGTCTATTGTCATTTCTCTATCATTTATTAAAAATCTTGTAATTTTTTTAGCTATATTCGTTATTCAGTAAAAGTACATTGTTGATGGATGGCTAGGCTGCGTATTTGTGATACTTGATAAGTTCGTTGATGCATATGCAGCCAATAGATAACTAGTCCATGAAATGTTGGACAAGTGCTGGATTTTGTTTGTGCTTATTCTTTTTGTATTATGGTTTGCTCAATACACTATGTGCTTTGTGCTTCTTTATTGCATTTTTTGCATGTTGTTATACATGCAATCGATGCATGGTTAATTCATGAAATCTTAGGCAACTGGTGGGATTGGTTTCTATTTATTCTTGTTCATTTATGATTTGTTGTAAAGTTTGTGTGTTTTCCTAGCTATTGGTTGCACTTTTGCATGTTCGTTATTCTGCAAGAGTGCATCAGTAAAAAATAACTCTGTTGTGTGTTTTTGACACTTGATAACTAAAAGTATTGTGTGTTGTGACAAGGGGTAATGTTGAAAATGTGTACACTAAATTGCATATACATGACAACTGAGAACAAGCAACTAAATGCATTAATTATGTGGTTATTGCTTGTATGGGGAGTAGCGTACCAACAAGGCTTGGAAAATAAAATGTGTGAGATGTGTTGAATGCTTGGTCGTTATAGAAACACCGATCCCATAGTTAATTCATGAAATTTGACATGAGTATTATGTTTGTGTGTTTATGATACTTGGTCGCTATTACAATGACCATTATGTGGTTCATGTTTATGAATAGTGTATTATATGTCATGGACTATGTTCATTTGTCTTCTGAATGGAAGGTTTACTATTGCATCGATTGCACTTGCTTTTCAAAGAGTTGTCTAGCCAATGAAATTACACCATTCAAAATATTTTCACCCTTTTCCTATAGACGACATTTAAGGACAACAAGCAATACTTCTAGTTATCAAGTATTGTAAAGACACACTGAAGCCATTCATCTGTAGCCAACTTTTACAGAACAATGAACATGCAAAATACTAAAGTACCCAGAAGCTTTCCAACAAACGATAAATAAATGACAGTAAGCAAAAATAAATACCAGCGCTCGACTAAGCTTTCATTAGTTAACCTAAGATATCATGAACTAACTATACGTTTACCCCATATTAGAGTAAGTCAACTTTGCAATTGTATAATTTGCGTTTAATATGGCACGCTTGTCTATTAATCTATAGCTACTGCATGAAATGCGACTATGTCAACTATTCAATTTTGTTTAAGTAAATTAGAAGAATACGACATCATATATTTTTGCAAAGGAAAAGTTCTATGTAACTATAAATATAGTTAATTGTTGAACAAGGAAGTGGAGAATCATATTCTTCTAGTTTTTTTTCTCTTCACTCACAATGAATTCAATGAACAACAAAGAAAATTAGTGTATTCATTGCCTCCACTGTGAACAAGATGTTGCTGAAAGCATATATAATTCATTGTACCAATTTGGCTCATTAGCGCTTCTAACAACAAGCAATAGACTAAACATTTCTATAATCAAATTTTACATCCAAATTCTATAATCTGAAAATTGCATGGCAAGCATCACTGTAATACTAGTCAAAGGGACCAATCCCAATGTCTAACATTTTATTGTTACTAGAAAAAGCAATAATATTTTAGATCTTTGAGCTATGTATTTTTCCTTGTACAAGCATAGAGTGAATTTCCTCTAAATACATTGCTTCGATAGACATTACCTTGCCACAAAAATGAATCTCCAAGCAATAAAAGAGTAGGTAAATTATAATTTTCAAAGACAAAAAAATATCCTTATATCCCAACTCTAGGGAAAAGACCAAAATATTTTGAACACTTCAATTTCATTGATCAAGCGACAACTTCTAAAGCAAATCCAGAAAATGCAATAGTAAACTAGTTGTTTGCATTCACTATGTTTTTTTATAAAGTGGATGTTATTTCTTATTGACATATCCACATAAACTAGGTAACTAGAAGAGAAACTCAAACAAAAGCCAATCAAGTTTCAACCCAATGTTTCATGTTATAAATATATTACCTACATCTCTCTCTCTCTCTCTATTGTAGTGGTAATGGTGTGCAACTAATGAGTCACACATATCTTTGTTTTTGATACTTGAATGTAGGTTGTTGATAAAATTAATGTCTAAATGCCAAATGACCCATGTGCAACATGTTTTTTTGGTCAATGCTTTTTAGGATACTTTTGAAAAGAAAGGCTAGGGATCAAGCTTTAGAAGACAACAATTGAAGATATAGGAAAATATAGATGCATAATTTTCCAGATGCTATGTTCTAGCAAATATACTAGAAAATGTAAAGATAAGCAATAGGAAAAATATTTTCAACTAGTACAATCACGATGCATAACATTGAAAATGTGCAATAAATGCATCGTCAATCCATGAAATCTTAAGCGACTACTGGGTGTTGTTTATGTTTATGATTTGTTGAAAATCCTGTCAGCTTTTTGGATATTGATTGCGGTTTTGCATGTTCGTTATTCTGCAAAAGTGCATTGGTGGTGAATGGCTTGGTTGTGTGTTTTTGGCACTCAATAACTAGAAGTATTGCTTGTTGTTACAATAATTAACGGTGCAAATGGATGCAGTAGTTCATGAAATCTTGGGTGAGTGCTGGATTTTATTTCTACTAAGTTTTCCTTGTAACAGTTACCAATACATCTAGTTATCAAGTATGATAAACAAACAAACTAGTTGGTTATCGATAGTACATTGTTCATCAAATTACATGTGCTTTGAGCAAGGTTTGCTAGATTGTGGGGTAGAGAATGACGAGAGCTTGGAAAGCAAAATGTATGAGATGTGTTATATGGTTGGTCTGTATAGAAGTAGTGAATGCATAGTTTATTCATGAAATGTGAGGCAAGAGCTGGGTTTTGTTTGTGCTTATTCTTGTTTATTTGTTATTTGTTAGAAAGCTTATGTGTTTTTAGCTTTTAGTTTTGCTCTTCAATTTTTGTTATTATGTGGCAGTGTACTGTTGGTGGCTGCTTTCTTTATGTGTTTATGATGCTTGGATGGTGTTGCAAGGGTTAATGGGGAATGCTTGGTAAAATTTATGATGTTGGTCTATATATATATATAATTGTTTGCTTGTTCTTTGTTGAACAGCTTGTGGGTTTTTTAGCTGTTGGTTTCGGTTTTGCATGTTCATTATTTTGTACAAGTGCAGTGGCCGCCAATGGCTTTAGTGTGTGTTTATGATACTTGATAACTAGAAGTATTGGTTTTTGTTAGAGGGGCTGACAACATAAGTGGGTACATTACATTACATATGCTTTGAGGAAAGTCTTGTGGACTGTGAGTGCAGTGAAT
Organism: Sequoia sempervirens; assembly: GCA_007258455.2. Classification (NCBI taxonomy): domain Eukaryota; kingdom Viridiplantae; phylum Streptophyta; class Pinopsida; order Cupressales; family Cupressaceae; genus Sequoia; species Sequoia sempervirens. Next base: position 215,225 of record VDFB02377017.1, on the reverse strand, counting down.
GTGTTAATTATGTGTTTATTGTTTGGGTGGTCAGTATGGTATTTTTAAAGCTCCCAAAGAAAAATGTGGGGGACCTGTTGAAGGGATGGTGAGTGCAGAAGCAGTGAGCACATAGTTAATTCATGAAATATGAGACGAGAGCTATGTTTTATTTGTGCTTATCATTGTCTATTTGTTGTTTGGTAAAAAGCTTGTGTGTCTTTAGCCTGGTCTAATTTTTTGCAAAAATATCTTAAGCAATTGCTTGCTTTGTTTGTGTTTATTCTTGTTTTTTTGTGATTTGTTAAAAAGATTGTGAGTTTTTTGACTAGTGATTGTGCTTTCGCATGTTCTTTATTCTGCAAAAGGGCATTTGTGGTGAATGGATTGGCTATGTTTTTCGTACTTGACAACTAGATGTATTGCTTGTTGTTACAAGGAATAATGGTGCAGATGGATACAATCAATTGCATACACATGGTAGGGCATAATGGGCGACTGAATTCATTAATTAATTGTTCATTGCCTATGTGGGTAACAGTGTATCTGTAAGGCTTGAAAAGCAAGGTGTGTGAAGTCCACTAAAAGCCTCGTGAGTAGAGAAGCAGTCAGTGCATAGATAGTCCATGAAATTTGACACAAGTACTGGGTTTTATTTGTGCTTATTGTTGCTTGCTTCTTGTTTGTTTAAAAGCTTATCTATTTTTAGCTTTACACTTTTGGTTTTGCATGTTTGTTATTCTGTGATAGTTCACCACTGATGAATACCTTGTGCCTCTGTTTATGACACTTTGTTGTTGTTACAATGAATAACGAGGAATGTTTGCAATGAATTATCATGTTGGGCTATTGTTTTGCAAATCTCATTGATCTTTCAGTGGTACATGTTTATCAATAATGTGTTACATGTCATGGAATATGTTAATTTGTCTACTGGATGTGAGGTTTACTATTTCATTCATCGCACTTGCTTTGCAAGTAGTTGCTTAGCCACTGGCATTGTATTGTTTAATTTTTTTTTGCTTTTTTCCTGTACTCCAAATTTAAGGACAATAGGAAATACTTCTAGTTATCAAGTACCACAAACACACAACGAAGTGAAAGCTAAAAAAAGAGAAGCTATTTGGAAAATAACAATTATCCATGCATTCATTGCACATATACCCACATGCAAAACCACAATGAAAAGCTACAAAACCCACGATCTTTCCAACAAACAATAATAAAACAAGAATAAGTAGAAACACAATCCAACACTCACCGAATATTTCATGAACTAGTTATCCGTTCAGTGCATATGCACCCACAAAATTCTCAAGTATCACAAATACACAGCCCAACCATTCACAACACTACACTTTTCTAGAATAACGAAGACAGGTAAAAGACACACAAGCTTTTCAACAAGTGACAACAAGCAGAAACAAAACCCAACACTTGTCTAAGAATTCATTCACTGCAAGTCTAGTCATATGCAACAACACAATGAAGAGCTAAAGTACCCACAAGCTTTCCAACAGACGATAGTGAAACAAGAAAAATCACAACTGGTGCGAAGATAAGTAGAGAAGGGTTGGTTAATTTGTATGTTGTTTGTTTGTTGTTTCTCGAGAAGCTTGCATCTTTCTGGCTGTGGGTTGCCATGTTCGACATTTGTCATTCTCTGCAGTGGTAACAGTGTGCAACAGGTGAGTGGTATGTCACTTTGTTTTTGATACTTAATAACTAGAAGCGTTATAGTGAAAACTGAACGCTTTTGGCAATGTCTTGGGTAATGTGGGTGCATATGCAATGAACACATAGCAAATTCATGAAATATTGGCTTCATGTGTTTCATGTCCTTTGTTATTGCTGTACCTATTTGTAAAATAGGGTCCTATAACAATGAATAATATATCTAGCCAGAGCAACACAAAAGTAGATGTCAACTTATTAGCTAAGTTTTCAGGATCCCTATTTAATGTCTAGATGTTTGGGAAAAATTATGTTGCCAAGGACTACTTCTAGTTGTCAACTATCATAGAGACACAACGAAGCCATTCACCTGTAGTCAACTTTTACAAAATAACGAAGATGGAAAATGCTAAAGTATTGACAAACTTTCCAACAAATGATAAATAAATGAGAGCAAGGAAAACCAAAAGGAAATCCTAAGATCTCATGAGTTAAACAACAATAAGTAGAAAACAAACCCAACACTTGTCTAACATTTCATGAATTAACTATATGTTCACTGCATGTTGGAGTACATGAACTTTGTAGTTGTATCATATGCGCTGTATATGGCACACTTGTCTATTAATGTATAGCTATTGCATTAAATGCTATTATGTCTACTATTCAATTTTGTCTAAGTAAATTGGGAGAATATGACATTATACATGTTTGGAAATTATGTGGGTTGACATGGACTGAAAGCACAACTAGTTCATGAATTCTTCGGGCCATGCTACATTTTGTTTCTTCCTATTCCCATTTTATTATCGTTTGTTGGAAAGACTGTGGGTTTTCTAGCTCTTTGTTGTGTTTTTGCATGTAAATATATGTGTAGTGAATGCATAGTTAGTTTATCAAATCTTAGGTGGCTCCTGAGTTTTGTTTGCAATTCTAGTTATTGGTTTATTGCTTATAATTACGAGCCAATCAATGCATTAATTATGTGTTTATTTCCTATGTGGGTGATAGTGTATTAACAAGGCTTGGAAAGCAAAGTGTGTGAAATATGCTAAAAGCCTCCTGAGTACAGAGGGACTTAGTGCATAGTTAATGCATGAAATCTCACGCAAGTGCTAGGATTTATTTCTGCTTATTGTTGTTTACTTCTTGTTTGTTCAAAAGCTTATTTGTTTCAAAGCATATGTTATCTGACATCCCTACTCGCTCCCTTAGCCCTTTTAACAACAACCAATACTTCTGGTTATCAAGTATCATAGAAAAACATGCAAGTCATTCACGGCCACTACAGTTTTACAAAATAACAAACATGCAAAAGTCCAACATAATGGACATAAAGAAAAGCCCAACAGTGGCCTAAGTTTCCATGAATTAACTATGTACTCATTGCTTCAATACCCACCAGCTCTCCAACACACCTCACACAATTTTCATCCAATGGACTAAACATGCGTTCACTACTTGAGAACTCATCATACAAAATATGTCCTTAAATCCCAACTATAGGAAAAACACAATAATACTTTAAATAATACAATATGGCTAACACAACAACAAACTCAAAAGAAAATTTAACAATTGCAATAACAACCTCCTTCCTTGCATAGAAATAGCTTCATGTTTACAAATTACATGACATTTCATTCACTATGCTCGTTTGTCAAAATGATACAAAAATTCAACCTTCTAGTTCCTTCTGTGACAACCAACTATGAGTACCCATTTGTTTCGGTAGCACCTTCAACAATAAGAACATGGAAAGCTAAAAACACATAAGCTCTTGAAGAACCAAAAAACAAACATAAAAGATATTTGATAACAACAAGAAACTATTTGAAAAGCTCAACTAAGCTTCTCCTTTATCATTCAGAACTCTTTAAAAGCATAGATTTATGCACATTGGAAGACTTAAAATTCATTGGAAATTTAAGAACACCAACCAACTATTTGGAATGCAAATTCAACAAATGCAACTATAAAACTCTGTATTGACACAAACTACTAATTGCAATAGTGACTTGATTTTCAACAAAAATAAGTCTCATGTTTATGAATTGCATGATATGCTATACACTATGCTCATCTATCTATTCAGTAAGTCAGATTCCTGAACCAAGCTTCTCCTTTATCGTTGACTACTCTTCCAAAGCATAAATTTTATGCACATTGTAAAACTTGCAACTCATTGAAAACAAAGGGGAAGAATGATACAAAAATCTGACCTTTCACTCCCTCGTTCAACATGCAAGTATATTTGTGCTCATAAATAAACAACTCTTCCCCCAACTCCAATAGCAACTAATTATTCTTGTCACAACAACAAATTAAACAAATGACCATAGTCGATGACAAATAATACGTTATTCATAAATATCAGCGACACAGACAACAATATTATTGCAAAAAAACTAGACCAACATGATAAATATTTCCAAGCATTTCATGTTATCCCTTGTAACAACAACCAAGCATCATAAACACACAATTAATGCATTCAATGTTGCTAGGAACCACAAAGACTTGCTCAAAGCACACGTAATTTAATGTACCCACTTGCCCCTTTAGCCCTTCTAACAACAACCAATACTTATAGCTAACAAGTATCATAAACACACAACAAATCCATTGATGACCACTGCACTTCTACACAATAACGAACATGCAAGCAAGCAACCAACAGCTAAAAAACTGATAAGCTTTTAAACAATCGATAAACAAACAATAGTGAATTTTTCCGAAAAAAATCCAAGCTAAAAACTTAAAAGCTTTTTAACAAACAACAAACAAATAACAATAAGCACAAATAAAACCCAGCTCTCGCCTCACATTTCATGAATTAACCATGCATCCACTATTTCTGGATACACCAACAATAGACACATACCATACCAACCACTCAAGCAATAAATACATAATCAACACATTCACTGCCCCAACAATCTACAAGGCCTCGCTCAAAGCACATATAATTTATTGCACCCTCTTTCCCTGCTAGCCCTTCTAACAACAATCAATACTTCTAGTCACCAAGTATAATAAACACATAGTAAAGCCATTGACTACAACTGCACTTGTACACAAAAATGAACATGCAAAACCACAACCAACAATAAATTTTGCAAAAAAAAAAGGACCAAGCCAAAAACACACAAGATTTTTAAAAAACAACAATAAGTACAAATAAAACCCAGCTCTCGCCTCATATTTCATGAATTAACTATGTACTAGCTCTCATAAATACATAATTAACACATTCACTGCCCCCACAGTCCACAAGACCTAGCTTTCATAAACACACAAAAAAGCCATTGACGACCATTGCACTTCTATAGAATAACGGACATGCATAAACCACAACCAACATCTAAAAAACCACAATATTTTCAATGAACGATAAACAAACAACTATAAATTTTGCTGAAAAAAACCAACCTAAAAAACATACAAGATTTTTAACGAACAACAAACAAATAACAATAAGCATGAATAAAATCAAGCTCTTGCCTCACATTTTATGAATTAATTATGCACCCCCTGCTTCTGCACCCACCAACCCTCCAACACATTTCACACATTTTTCCTTACAAGCTTTCCACATACCATACCAACCACTCAAGCAATAAACACATAATTAACACATTCACTGCCCCAACAGTCTACATGAACTTGCTCAAAGCACATGTAATTTAATGTACCCTCTTCCCCTGCTAGCCTTTCTAACAACAAGCAATACTTCTACTCACCAAGTATCATAAACACACAGAGAAGTCATTGACAACAACTGCACTTGTATGGAATAACAAACATGCAAAACCGAAACCAACAACTAAAAAACCCAGACACTTTTCAACAAACGACAATAAATTTTGCAAAAAAATAGACTAACTTAAAGACACAAGCTTTTTAACAAACAACAAATAGACAATGATAACCACAAATAAAACCCAACTCTCCTCTCATATTTCATGAATTAACTATGTGCTTGTTGCTTCTGCTCTCACAACATGCAATACTTCTAGTCACCAAGTATCATAAACACACAGAGAAGCCATTGATAACAATTGCACTTGTATAGAATAATGAACATGCAAAACCACAACCAACAACTAAAAAACCCAGATGCTTTTCAACGAACAATAAATGAACGACAATAAATTTTGCAAAAAAATAGACCAGCCTAAAGACACACAAGCTTGTTAACAAACAATGATGACCATAAATAAAACCCAACTCTCGTCTCATATTTCATGAATTAACTATGTGCTCGCTACTTCTGCACTCACAACATGCAATACTTCTATTCACCAAGTATCATAAACACACAAAAAAGTCATTAACCACAACTGCACTCCTAGAGAATAACGAACGTGCAAATCTGCAACCAACAACTACAAACCCCAAATGCTTTTCAATGAATGACAAACAGATGACAATAAATTTTGCAAAAAAATAGACCAAGCTAAAGACACACAAGCTTTTTAACAAACAAAAAACAAACAGTGATAACCATAAATGAAACCTAGATCTTGTCTCATATTTCATGAATTAACTATGTGCTCATTGCTCCTGCACTCACCAGCCCTCCAACATGTCTCACACATTTGGGTTTGGGAGCTTTAAAAATACCATATTGAGCACCCAAGCAATAAACACATAATTAACGCATTCACTGCACCCACAGTCCACAAGACCTTGCTCAAAGCACATGTAATTTAATGTACCCACTTATGCCGCTAGCCCCTTTAACGAAAAGCTACACAACGAAGCTATTGACGACCACCGTACTTGTACAGAAAAATGAACATGCAAACGCACAACAAATAGATAAAAAACCCATAGGATTTTCAATGAAGAATAAACAAATGATAATATATATTGCAAAAAAATAGACCAACATCATAAATTTTACCAAGCATTCCCCGTTAACCCTTGCAACACCAACCAAGCATCATAAACATAGAAAGAAGCCAGTCACCAACAATACATTGCCACAAAATAACAAAAATCGAAGAACAAAACTAAAAGCTAAAAAAATAGAAGCTTTCTAACAAATAACAAACAAACAAGAATAAGCACAAACAAAACCCACCTCTCGCCTCACATTTCATGAATAAACTATGCATTCACTGTTTATGTACAGACCAACCATACAACACATCTCACAAATTCTTCTTTCCAAGCTCTCCTCATTCTCTGCCCCCATAGTCCGACAAACCTTGCTCAAAGAACATGTAATTGGATGTACCCACTTGGCCCCTTGGCCCTTCCAACAAAAATAATTTTTTCTAGCTATCAAGTATGATAAACACACAATAAAGCCATTGACGACCCTTGCACTCTTACAAAATAATGAACATGGAAAACCCCAACCAACAGCTACAAAACCCACAAGCTCTTGAACGAACGATAAGAAAACAATAAAAAACACAAACAAAACCCACCACTTGCTTAAGATTTCAAAAAATGGAAAACAAACAGATGACCCACTCACCAATTGCACATCATTCCTTCAGCTCCTCCGTCGCTCAAGCATTGCACAGAATCGCAAGCATCCGAAATGAAAACAAAAGCTTCTCAACAAACAATGAGAAAACAAATAAAAGTTGCCTCATATTTCATGGATTAACTATGCATCCTTTGCTTGTGTACACACTAGTTGTCGAATACATATTGTAAAGTTTGCATTTAATGCATTAAACATGCATTCACTGCTTCAGTACAAACCAGCTCGTCGACAAAACTGCCACTACATGCATCCCCCGATTAAATATTTGTCACAACATATAATGTTCTAATATTCCCAATTTTTCCTAATTTACTTAATGAAAAATGAAAAATCTACCTACTCAAACCAATAGAAAAAGAGAAAAATAATTTTTTTCTTGCTTAAATAATTTGAGCAAAAATCAAGACTATAGGAAAAAGACAAATATTTTAAACAACACGATCTAATTGGCCAAGCGTCTAGTTATAAAGCAAATGCATCGATTGCAATAGAACTAATAAATATGATTTATCAAGAATGGGATAATGAAATGGTTAAGTAATTATATTTAATGGCATATAGTTTATCACCATTATTATTATTATTATTATTATTATTATTATTATTATTATTATTTTTTTTTTTCAGAATGCTTGTCCTTGCATTATTTATGGAAAAACTTGGTAAATGGCTTACAATCTGATGCAGGAGCACTCAGACGAATGTGTAATCCTACATCGTCCAAACAAATGATCAATTTGATTTTGGTTTATTTTTCATTTGTGATTTTGATTGTGTGTCAGGGACTATTATTCTATTGCAAAGAATTCGTTCATGATTTCTCTATATCTAAATTTCATTTAAAAAAAACTTATTTAATCTTCCTATGTAAAATGCAATGCCTTATTTTGATGTTTGCATTTCCTGAGGTGAATATTATAGCTGCAGGGTCAAAGGAATTAATTGGGGCACCTACCAGAGTCAACGTATTGGCATTCAAGAATGTAATTTGTTTGACATAAAAATCCACAATGGGCAGATGGGTATGAGGTGTTCAATATCTTTGGCTTTGGGGTAGTCAACTTCCCTCTAACATGGCATGGGCACAATTGTTGGGTGGTTGTCCTCATTTTGAAGATTTAAAAAACAAATCAATGACATTGTTTTGGTTTTAGCACATGATGTCTTCTTCAAGGGGGTTGAATCATTGAGGATGGGTGATTACACTATTGCTATTACATTTTGGAGAACACGGATGATCATATTACAATGCAACCTACCTAGTGAGGAGCGTTGGTTCAATTTGAAAGTGGTAACCGTTCAAATTCCATGAGCATTGGTGCCATATAAAAGTGAAATCAATTGTTGAAGAGGGGTTCGACCAACATATTGAGGAAGAAGAGTGAAATTTTGGAGGTCTACAATTGAGTGAAATACAAAGAAGTTGTGAATAGGGGGTAGCATGACAATATGAAAAGGTGTTGTAGATGTTTAATAGATGTAGCAATATAGTTGCACAATGAAATTTCTGCCAATCAAAACAATTTTTGAGTTTGAAAAGATTCAATCTTGCCTGTAACTTATTTTATTGCATAATGTCAATGGTGAACAACTTCTTGATAATTGTGACTGTTAATGTGAAATTCAATTTGCAATTTGAGCTATAGGTACTGGAGAGAATTGGCAGTCCCATAGGACCCTTGATTCCTATTTGCATCAAATTGGCATCAGAGTCGGTATAGAATTGTGTTGGGAGAAGAATCCTAAGAAGATTGTTGTGGGTGTGTGAAAGAACAATGAGACCCGCAATTGTAGAGGGTTATGAACATGGAACAAAGAGGGCATAGGCGAAAAGGACCACAAAATATAGACCTTAAGTTCTTTAAAGAGATGATAAGAGGCCTTGAAGCTATGATAGGAGCAAGGTTGGAGGCAATAGAATTGACACAATGAAGAGGAATCCTGATGGTGGATGTTAGCGAGGATGAAGTTGAAGAAGAAGCACTAGAATTCAATATAGAAGATGAGCATAAAGATGAGGCAAAAGGTAGATTTTTTAAAGCAATGGCTAGGCTTTGTAGCAAGCCTAGGTTGGACCCTCCAATTTTTAATAGTACTTTGAATCTAACAGTCATTGGATTGGATATTAGAAATGGAAAAATATTTTGATGTGGAATTAATTGAGGACCCAAAACAAGTGAAATATGCAACAAAAATTTGAAAGGACACACTTCCATGTGGTGGGAGCACATGTAGCTTGAAAGACAATGAAGAGGTAAAGAGAAAATTAAAACATGGGAGAAGATGTTGAAAAAAATAAAGGCAAAATTTCTTCCTGTAGATTACTAACTTGATTTGTTTAAGAGGCTGCAAAATTTGAAGCAAAGAGAGAAGAATGTATGGGAGTACACCAAGAAGTTCTATCGGTTGAGAATCCAGGCTTGACATATGGATGATGATGTACAAAAGGTATCAAGATATGTAAATGGCCTTCATAATTCCATTCAAGATGAAATGAACATGCTTCAGGTGAGTAGTATAGAAGAGGCATATCAATATGCCTTGAAGGCAGAAGAGAAACTTGCAAGAAAACAACAACAAAATTTTCATGATAGAGGCATATTTTTGAGAGGAAGAGGGAAAAACAACAGTGGTAGAGGTTACCAAAATAAACAAGATGAGAGAAATACATCTCATGTTGGTGTAAAAGACAATAAAGGAAGAGGAGAATCTTCTAGGGGAAGAGGAGATTATTTTTGTGATAGAGGATACATTGGTAGAGGTAGAGGAAGAGGGTTTGGAGGTACATACTTCCAATGTGGAGAGCTGGGGCATAGGGCATTTGAATGCCCACAAATACAACAAAATAATGGCAAAGGGAAGGAAGCTAGAATTCATGTAGTGTAGGCTGAAAATGAAAGTGTGACTACACCAAATCATGAGAAGGACTTGAAGATGGAGAGTCTCTCATGCTACAAATTTTTTGATAAATCTCAAAAAGGAGAAGTTGGAGCCAATGCAAAAAAGGAATTTGTTTAGAACAAGATGCAAAGTAGGTGGAAAGTGTTGTAAAGTCATAGTGGACAGTAGTAGAATGGATAATATTGTATTTGAAGAGATGGTGGGAAAATTAAATTTGAAAAGATTGAAACATCTCAACCCATATTAGGTCTCATGGTTACAAAAAGATCTTAGTTTGATGATATGTGAGCAATTCCTTGTGAGTTTCCAAATTGGAAAATATATGGATGAAGTAATGTGCAATGCCATGCCATCTACTTTTGGGAAGGCCTCGACAATTTGATCAAAGAGTTTTCATGATGGGTGGAAAAACATATACCGAATCAAGAAAGATGCAAAGAATACACACTAACACAAATTCAAGAAAGGGAAGAAGAAGTGTAGAGCAGCTCCAAGGTTTGTTTTATTTCTAGTAAACAATTTTTGAAAGACTTGAAGGAAGGAGGAAGATGTTTTGCCATTGGTCCAAAGATTGCAACAATTGGGACTGTTAATAAATAATTAACTAACTCCCTTCGGGTGTATTTTCCTCTATGCTTCGGCTCGTGCATCGCAAGTAATCGACTTGGCCTTTTATCTAGGTTATGCTCTCCCGCTCCACGTGTCTACTCCTCGCAACCCCAAGTCTCTGCATTCCTTTCACATCCCGGAAAGCTCCGCTATGCTTCCATGTGTTGCTATCTGCGGGATACTTTTGATCATGCTTTCTTATTGTCTCATCAAGCTCTGCTCGGGTACCATGAATCCATTTTTCCCAAAAGGTTTTGGTGGGCCCCATAGTTGTTATCTACGGTGTACTCTTGCTACGTGTCTGTTATTCGCAAGTATTTCAACATAGAGATGAAGTAACGACCGCAGGCAGTGAAATGCTACCACGTGTCTCTTTGGCGCCTGACTAGTGATCGTTCCCTCCATTATTGAAGTGCTCTGCCCATTTGACACGTGTAGCATTAACGCAAGTCCTCAACGACGAAGGAGAGAGGTTCATATAGGCAGTGAAAGGATGCCATGTACTTAGTTAGCAGATCTCATATTCAGGTGGCAGACCAGATGAACCAAATGTTGCTATTGGCCACTACATATCATAATTATTTGCACAAGAGGGTGACACTTGTCTGATTAGGCCTTTCCGCGACCACCACCATCATTTGTAGAGGATGCACGTGTGCCTAGAGTGACCAGATGCTTGGTTCCAGATCAATTCTGTTGCAACGACATTGGGAATATTCTGATTCTTGTATCATTTCCAGAGGATTGCCAAATCTTTTCTATTGTTGCTCTTTGAAGCGGTGGGGGTTTTTCCTACTATATATACTTTTCTCTGTTATGAGAAAAGGGTCCAAAATTTGAAGAAACACTAGTTTTGGAAAAAGACACCAGGCCTTTATTGTTGTTTTATTTTATTGCAAAGACTCTCAGATTGTGCCAATTGTTTGACCTTTCTATTTTTTCATGCTATTTGATCAAACTGTAAACTGTGCTTTTATTGTCTGGACATTTCATTTGAGAACTTCTATATATATTGAATGCACGTTTTCTAACCTAGACCATGTCTAAAGACTCTTCCTAGCAGTAGGAATGTATGCAATATTATTTTATGTCAATGAATGGATTGTCTATGTTGTAATCTTTAGTTTCTAACTTTTTGGAACACCACAAATACCAATCAGGCCCTTATATCTATGATTTATTGTGCACATCATTAAGTCTTGGCGCATCGCCTTAGGTTAGACTTTATTTTATTATATCTGTTTCCTTTTCCCTTATCAAACCCCCATTACAAAAGAAGTCAGCTTCTCTAAAAACTTGGAGGTCACTCAGTTTAGCGCAAAAGGTCCCCCATAAACTGAGTTTCCCATAAGACACTGTTACCTCATCAAATTTTGGTGTCAACAATTTGTTCTTTTTCTGGCACGCCCGGTGGAACCGAGCTTAAATGAATTTGCATTTTATAAGGGTGTATGAGTCATCAGCCTGTAACTAGATCCCAAACCACAGGTAACCCCAGTTTAATAGTACCTCCACTAGGAACAGTGCGAGTCACAAATCAGTTGGTAACCTTTCCATTCTCGCCACCTGTTCCTCTCACCATGTTGGCAGCCGCTAACATAAATTATGTGGCATGGGATGCCGGAAGTCCCCTAGCAGCCCCAGTAGCACCCGTTGTCTGGGGCGTTATCTCGGTTTCAGCCATGAAAGCTATACCCAAGTTTACCAGAGATAGCTCAAGAACACTAGCAGAACATTTGTAGGATGTGGCAAACGTCTGTTTGGTACACAGGATTACAACACAAAATGTAGCTATGAGGCTTTTCGCCGCACCTTTTAAAGGTAAGGTGTTGGATTGGTACCGAACACTATCACCTAGCACTATTCGCACCTAGGACGAGCTTAGAGATTCATTCTATGAGAGGTTCTCAAATGATAGAGATCATTCTTCACTATATTATCAACTATCTATCATAAAACGAGCCCCCCAGGAGGCTTTGAAAAACTTTAATGCTCAATTTCACACAAATTGGCAGAGGATTCCTGTTACTATACACGTGACTCTCGAGTTGGCGTTCATATTTTATCTAAAGTCTATCAATTCTGACATTTCTGTAATGGTCAAGTCTTTGGGATGAGCTACTCTACCAGATGCTTACGGTGTCGCTGTCAAGGCCGAGAATCATTTGATAGATTGCAAAAAGTTTCCCCCTCGACCTATCATGCCGATATTTCTTGAAATATCAATTCCCGCACAAGGAGTTGCATCAACTAGCATGCCCGAGACTTCCCAATTGATGTACATATATGCGACAGCCCCACAAAATGTAGCCTCTACATTAGGTTCTTCCAAAGATGAAATGAGCGACCTCAAAGAGATGTTGCGAACCATGCCAAATGATATCACCACTCTTAAGTGGAACTAATCAATGCCTCTGAAGCCTGCATATCAAAACTATCAAGGCGGTCGATCCTTATATCAGCAGACTTAGTACCAGGACACGCCTCACTCTAATCCGCCAGCTCCAATCGCCAACCAAATGGTGCCTGTGCCTACTTCGTTGACGAGCGTTTCACCAAGCTCGAGTAGGGAGTTAACCGTAGGGAATAACAACCTCATTGATGACATCAATTCGTGGTGCTTCCCTTGCAGCGATGAGCATATGCCCAGAAACTGTCCGTGTGGCAATTTGCAACAAAAGGTGGCAGAGCAATGCAGTCAAGGCACAGCTACAGATCCCGAAGGTTATATGTATGCCTCACCACAAATGGAGAGTGTGTTTCTTACCATGCAAATGCAAGGAATGTCTTTAGAACAAGAATCTGATATTGCTCTTGATCATGCACTTTTCTCCTGGATGGAGGAAGAAGAAAAGATGTTTGCTAATGATACGTTCATATCCAAAACACCTCAAGTGTAATATGATTATAACACGCACTCAAAGAGGAGATTTACCGATGAGTCAGTTGTTCCGCATCTGGCCAACCCACAACTCAAAAGTGCTTCCGATTAGATTCCTGGCACTTCTACCGTCTTGTCACCATCTCAACCACGAAAGAAAATTATTATAGCAAGAACCAAGGAGCAGAAACCTCCAAGTTTTTAACCTTTTAATGTGGTAGAACAATTGAAGAAATCATCCACTAATGTGTCTCTATGGGACATTCTAGCTATCTTAGAGCAAACGATGCTATTACAAAAGGCGCTTCAAGAAGAGGACAACACGACACCAACAGAGTTGTTTGCTAGTGAAGAGGTTGTTAATCAAATACCACAGGATAAAGTCTTCAAAAACAATACAAAGGAATCCCCTCTTGAGGTTAGAGATAATTTAAAACCCCGGCCCTTCTTCATGACTCTTATTATAGGAAAGAAGTTATTGCACAATGCTATGATTGATTTTGGCACTAGCACTATGGTTATGCCTAAACATATAGCCGAAGCTTTAGGACTCAGCTACAAACCTATGAAAAGGAGGCTAATGTAGCTTGATGGGAACAAAGTTGAAACTGTAGGTGTCATCAAAGCACTTCCTTTAACTCTATTTTCTTGCCCTAGTATCACGGTGCCGTACGACACTGTGATCATAGATGTTCCTCCTATGTTTGGTCTCTATCTATCCCAAGAATTTACTTCAAAGGTGGGAAAATACCTATCCTTGGATTGGTCACATCTGATACTTAGAACCAAGCATGGCACACAAATGAAGATAGAATCAGAGGCTTTGCATTCTAAACATGTAGCGAATGAAGCCCTGATCAATTTTGAAGCCACACATACCTCTATCACCAAGCAAGAAATATATGGAGTTGAATTACTGGAGGAAGAAAAGGTGAGTGGTGACTGAAATGACAAAGAAGATGCTCTATTGAGTGAACACATGGACAATGATCCTTTTGAAAATTATCATGCTATAGGATTGGGCACCTATGTAATTTATGATGAAGACAAAGTATTCCCAAAGGTTGCCAAGGAGTTCGAAGGTAGCCAAGCAAGCGAGCTATGGACACTCTACTTTGATGGAGCAAGAAGCAAAGTGGGTGTTGAAGCGGGATATATCTAATATCCCCACAAAATGAAAAATTGTTAAGGTCTTTCCATTTTCATTTTGCCTACTCAAACAATGAGGCTGAATATGAAGGATTAGTTCAAGGTTTAAGCCTTGCGGAACGAATGGGCATAAAGCAATTAATGGTGTTTGGAGATTTTGAACTAGTAGTCAACCAAGTTCGAGGAATTTGCATGGCAAAGAATGTCCGCATGAGATCCTATCGGCACCGAGTTTGGGACCTGGTTGATGGTTTTGAAGCCTTCAACATCCAGACTATTCCCCGAGGACAAAATAGCGATGCAGATCGCATGGCCGTGACTGGTGCTCAGTTTGATCCTGCCTTTGACCTTATACATAAAAAACATTTAGCACGAGTACTAGTCAGACTGGTGATTCCTGACAATGATCAGAGTTGGAAATTTTTTGAAAGTGATGAACACATTGCCTCGTTCATCTAGTAGTCAGGGGAATTCGTCGATCAACTTCAACCAAAGATTGCCGAAGCTTATGAAGGACAGATTATGCGGCTCAAATCTAACAAGCTTCTGAAAGGATTGGTTACTCTTGATTTTTTTTTGATTGTGATGATGCAAGAAATGATAGGTGGAAGTTTGTAGCAGAAAAAAGTGATTACCTGGACCTTCGGGTCTCAGATGGCCAGAATCTTCGAGTCGGGAAAGATGTCCCGCACCATGATAAAGAAAGACTTATCAGTTTCTATGAAAAATATGGAGTAGTGGTCTGGTCCTATGATGATATGGAAGGATATGATCCTGAGATCATTCAACACAAGATTGAGTTGACAAAAGGCGCAAAACCAGTCTGGCAAAAGCAAAGGCCAGTAAACCCTAAAATTGAAGCGCTAATGGCGCAAGAGTTAACTAAGCTAATTGAGTCATACATTGTCTTCTCAATCAAGCATAGTACTTGGGTATCCAATCTGGTACCGGTTCGAAAAAAGAATGGATATATCCGTTTGTGTGTGGACTTTCAGGACCTAAACAGAGCATCCCTGAAAGATGATTATCCACTACCTTCAATGGAGTCAATCCTACAAACGGTTGCAGGATCAGAAATGTTTTGTCTGTTGGATGGTTTCTCCGGCTACAATAATATCCGAGTTAAGGAAGAGGATCAACACAAGACTACATTCACCACAAAGTGGGGAACATTTGCATATGCTAAAATTCCTTTTGGTTTATCCAATGCAAGGGAAACATTCTAGCGGACGATGGACATCACATTCAGTGAATTTTTTTTTATTAAGGGGTAAACGCTTTTGACCGGAGCTATGAACCGGATACAACCATTCAACAATACCACCCCAATGGGGTTTGAACCTTGGTGGCAAGAACAACAATGCCACCTATAAACCATCACACCATGCCAATACCGGCAACATTCAGTGAATTAATCAATAAGTTTATTCTAATTTATTTGGATGATCTTACTGTGTTTCTAAATCTAAGGATGATCATTTTCACCACTTAGAAATAGTTTTTCAAAAGTTCCAAGAGTTCAGGGTTTCCCTAAATCTGAAGAAATGCATATTCAGAGTACCGTAAGGCAAGCTGTTAGGACATGTGGTATCTAAGGAAGAAATTTCAATCAACCCCGAACGGGTGAAAGCTATCAAGGAACTTCCCCTTCCGGTGAATAAGAAAGGTGTTCAGTCCTTCTTGGGCAAAGTAAATTTTGTTAACAAGTTTATTTCCAACTTTGCGGGAATAATTAAGCCGATCACCCTGATACTTAAGAAGGATTAGGCATTCAAGTGGACGACTGAAGCTCGGGAAGCCTTTGGAAAGGTCAAGGAAGCTATTTCCACAACTCTGGTACTGGTTAATCCAGATCTATCTAAGGATTTTATAATGTATGTATTCAGTAGCAAGTCCAGTATCACTATTGTCCTAACCCAAAAAGATGATGAAGGAAAAGGAGAACATTGAGTGGCATTCTATTCCCGAACCTTGAAGGAATATGAGGTGAATTATAATTTCGTCGAAACACAGGCCTTTGCAATAGTGAAGGGACTTAAAAATTTCTACCATCTAATTTCTTGCAACAAGGTGTTCGTTTATGTCGCACATTCTAGTGTGCGCGAATATATCATGGAAGGGGAGATCACAGAAAAAAGAGCTAATTGGATCACCAAGATCCTTGAATATGAAATTGAGATCAAACCTACTAAAACTATTAGAGGAAGAGGACTGCGTGAATACATGGCACAGGATGAGGAGATACCTTCCAAATGAGAGCAACTAGAACTTGTTCGGATAAATGAGTCAGAATCGGAGGCTTGCTGGATGACTGATAGAATAAGGTTTATATGAATGGAAGCGTATCCACCAGGTCTCTCATCCCAAAAAATGAGATACTATCGGCTGCAAAATTGTGGATATACGCTAGTAGAGGGAGTCATTTTCAAAAGAAATTTCAATGGTCTTCTCCTGCGATGCGTTACTTCAGAGCAAGCAAAGAGGATTCTTGACACGTTCCACAACAGCGCTATAGGCAGACAATTCTCTACTAAGACCACCACCATTAAAATCATGTGCGTCGGTTACTATTGGCCTACAATTTTTAGTGACCCACTCTTTGGTAAAATCTTGCAAAAATTTCTAGTTCTTTACTGATAGAAGGAAGAATTCCACAATGCCTCTCAAACCCATAGTGGCAGATGAACTGTTTGTGCAATGGGGCCTGGAATTCATCGGGATGATTAACTCAGCTTCTAGTGCCAGACACAAGTGGATTTTGACTGCCATAGAGTACTTCACAAGATGGACGGAGGCCGTTCCACTTAAAAGCGCAACAAAAATAGAGATTGTAGATTTCCTCGAAGAGTTGGTGACAAGGTTCGGTCCTCCGAAGACTATCATTTTTGATAATGCCAGAGCTTTCCTAGGTACAAAGGTATGTCGCTGTGCATTAACGAATGGCATATTCCTCAAGTTATCATCAAATTATTACCTGCAGGGAAACGACCTAGCAGAGTCAACAAACAAGAGCGTAGTCCAGCTCCTTAAAAGGATTGGTTTGAAACACCAGAGGGAATGGCATAAAAACCTCCAAGCAGTGCTCTGGGAAAACCGCATAACTCCTAAGCAAGTCCTTAAGACTTCGCCTTATGATTTGGTATATGGGAAAAAGACGTTACCTATATCTATGGAGATTCTGGCACTCCAATTGTTGAAATCCCTTGAGATAGAAAAAAATGGCACCATAGAAGTTCAACTTGTCAAACTGTTAGAAGTACAGGAAAAAAAGGGAGAATTCCCTAATAGCCATGAAAAACTGTCAACAAGTGGTCAAGCAATGGTTTGAAAAGAAGGAATTTGACCAAGGCCTAAAGTGCAAAGACTTATTACTGAAGTATGATAAAAGGGCCGCTAAGCCAGGTAAGCATGGTAAATTTGATAGCCTATGGGAGGGCCCCTTTAAAATCATTCGGTGCAAGAAGCATAATGCTTTCGAGTTAGAAAATATGGAATAGAGACCCTTAGGAATCCTAGTTAATGGGATTCATCTTAAGCTGTTCCATTAGGTGTTGAGTTCTATTTTTGTACATATGTGAATGGTAGAATGAGGAAAACAAACTAAACATGCTTCTACACTTCTAAATAGGACATTGCATCTAAGATTCAAGAAAATTAAGCTAATTTAAACTAGAAATGTTCAGAAATCTATCCTATTGCTCTCTAACTCTAAAGATCTCTCTAATCTACTTTGCTCTCAGATTTTAGAAGCTAATTAGACTATTGAAATGACACTTAGAGAATGAGAATTAAACTATTCTATTCCTATATGATTAAATGATAAAAACTACTGTAATGGCAGCCATGACTGCAAATGCTGAATGCTGGATGAATGCTAGATGGATGCTAGATGAATGCTGGATGCTTGAATGCTGGATGAATGCTGGATGCTTGAAAAACCTGCAGAGTAAGATTGCATAAGTTGGGATCCATTTCTTGTAGCCAGAGAGCTGTATTTATAGCTTTCATGGCAGCACATTTGCATAGGGATACGGGATAAGAGGCTGGGATTCAATCTTGGAGAATTGAATGGCATGGGATGAGAAGATGGAGCTGATCATGGAGGATTGTTCCTCCCCATGAAAACACCAGGAAAAATGAGAGGGAAGATTGAAGGAAGGAGATTGAGAGGACTTCCTACAGGTTTGTCCTCGAAGCTCTTCCCGTGAATGAAAGTTGCATTAATTAGATTTTTAAAAATCTAATTTTATTGGTGAGTGAATAGTGGTAAAGATTTATGCATTAATTTAAATAACTTTAATTTATTTAAATTTAGCAAAAAGGAATAAATAATTTAATAAATCAAACTATAGGGTTTGTTTATTAAATTAAAAGGAAAATGATAATTAAATAAAAGATTTAGAATATCTTATTTAATTAAGAAGAAATGTGATGAGGTAATTAAATAACACAAATTATTGAAGCTGTGTATTTAATTTAAGATGGAATTAATGGATAAAGTATAGAAGAAATAATGATAATAATTAAATAAAACAAAGTATTTAATTTTGTTTATTTAATTAAGAGAGAAATAATATGATAAAATAGAAGAATTAATAATGAACTTAATATAAATAAATATTTCTATTTATTTATTAAGTAGATGAATTTAAGATTAATTGATCAAATAAGTCGTATTTAATTAATTAGATTCTTCAGACCATTTTTAGGTGTCTACATTTTGCCTCTCTTTGAAGTGATGGGTTTACACATTGCTTCAAAGAATGATTTTGCCTCAGCTGCTAGTATTGATGAAAAGTTTTAAGATATGCCCCTGATTTGCCCTAGATGTTGAATTTTGAAATGATAGTGATATATGCCCCCACGGGAGATAAATTGATGAATTTTGAATTTTTTTATGATTTTTCAAAATTTGGAATTTTTATGATGATTTGATGATGACTCGATGAAGAACAATTTATCTCCTAACAAAATTGTCCAAAACTGCCCCTGTGATAGATAAGAATTAGTTCCTCAGAAGGAAAAATAAATAATTCTCATGAAAATCTCACAAAAATAACCTATAAAAGCTCAAAAGGTCATTTTCAAAAGTCATTTGTGCATTTGACTTTGACAATCTTGTGATAGAGACCCTCAGAGTGCTAGAGCATCAGGATGCCGATTCCTTATCACACCCACCGACTCGAGCATGTGCGACATCACCAGTGTCCGGCCGACTATGGACCTTTGGTATGTACCCCAAATCCTCCTCGTAATTCGCGCTCATACTTTTTAGGTCTTTTTGCACGTGTTTTTCTGTTTTAGCACGTGGCTGACACGGTTTAGCACGTCACTAATCTATTTAAGTGCGTCAGATTTTTAGCATGCCCATCGAAATCTATAGCGCATCCATAGATTAGTGCAACACGTCAGTGTTTTAGCGTGCAGGGTCAAATCTGCAGTGCGTTAGTGGTATTTTGTAGCGCTTAAGTAGAAATAGCGCTTTCGGTAGATTCTGTAGCGCTTCAGTAGGATTTTGTAGCGCTTCAATAGAAATAGCACTTTAGGTAGATTTTATAGCGCTTCAGTAGGATTTTGTAGCGCTTGGAAGTATAAATTGATGAAAATTGTGCACTTTGATTTTCGTCGATTTATTGTTGATTCCATCTATTTTAGTTTGATCTTGACTAAATAAATGGTAAACGATCTCATGATGAGCGAGATCTATTGATTGATAATAATTACCCCCATGATAGGCGAGGAATAATTAAACTTTCCGAAGGAATGAACCCGATTGATAGATGAGGGTTCTTTGATAAATTGATAGTTTGATAGGTAAAGCACAATTTTTGAAAATTTGATGACCTCCTGATGTTTGATATTTCTGATTGATAATGTATTGATCTGTAAAATATTCTTTGTGTATGATAATAGGAGCATTTAGATGTTATCCAAGTACGAGAGAAGTTTCCCTGGCCTTTTGATATGATACCACGACTTTCACCAGATGAGAGACAGCATATTACTGATTGCAGTTTAGTGACATTATTGGATATGCCCCATATTAGACTTAATAGGGGTCTATTGACAGCTTTAGCAGAGCAGTGGCATAGTGACCACAACACCTTCCACTTACCTACTGGCGAGATGACCGTGACGCCAGAGGATGTATGGCGTATTCTTCGCATTCCTTTTGTTGGGGAGATTGTCGTGCATGATGCAGAGGAGGTTGGTGGGGTAGAGTCTATGCGGAGAGTTTTACAGGATCCCCATGTTGCGGGAGAGTGGGTTCCATGGGTAGAGATCTATGAGTCATATGCTCCACTTCCTTCAGTTTTGGCCAGCTTTATTAGTGGATTCCTTTGTCCTGATAAGAGGTCAAAGGGTCTATCTCTCGGATGGGGTTGGGTATTAGAGGGTATGGTGGTCCATAGGACGAGATATGCTTGGGGCATGTGCATGCTTGCTCAGCTCTATCATGATTTACACTGGATCGTGTACATCGAGGGCAGTAGTTTATCAGTGGGTGCTACCCTTCTTCAAGTATGGGCATGGGAGCATATTGCTGTTACACATCTCATGCTGGTGTTATCGAGACCAGTGACGAGACCCTATGTGTTTCATTACAAAGGAAGGCCTACCCAGCATATGATGGGTAAGCTAGATTATTAGAGGCAGATTATTGATGATGTGGAGACAGTGACCTGGTGTCCCTATTTAGACTGTGATGACTGGGATGATGATGATATTGAGTTGGGGTTCTTGGTCGATTCAATGTATTTAATCGGGAAGAGCCCCAAGATTTTGGAGCGATTCCTGTTTCGTTGCATTGACAGGCAGTATGGGATCGTCCAATGTATGCCATAGGGAGTAGCACATTATGGACGACGACGGATAGATGTCAGTGATTGGGGTTAATGCTTGCCTTATGGGGCACTTGTTGAGGGTTACCGTGCTCTGTAGCCATCAGCATGGGATATGCGGCGGGACATTGTTGAGGCACCTATTACTCCTGAGTACAGACAGTATTTGGCTCTGCACCCTCCTCCTCGTATTACTATTCCAGATGAGCCAGTACCAGCACCAGCAGCTACAGGGGGTGGTCAGGTTGGTTAGAGACGGGGGAGAGAGGAGGATGTAGATGTGGACGTGGAGGGTAGTGATGAGAGTGACAGTGATGAGAGTGATGATAGCAGCGAGGGTAGCAGTGACATTGATGATGATGGCGGAGATGGGGGGAGACCGAGTGTAGCAGGTACTACAGAGCCATCAACTAGTGCGCCTCATAAGAGGCAGGCCGTTGCTTCCTCGTCGGCAGAGCGATCAGAGGTTGCAGGTTTATAGGTGCAGGTTCAGACCTTACAAGGATAGCTAGCACAAGTGCAGGGATTACTAGCACAGACTCAGGCTCAGATGCAGGCACAACTAGCTACTGCATAGACACATATTACCTCTCTGATTGGTGAGAGAGATGGGGCTAGATAGGCAGCAGTGACGACACAGGCTCAGTTAGCAGGTGTACGAGCACAGTTGACCACTGCCCAATCACATATCACAACCTTGACTGCCGAGCGAGATACTGTCAGACGGGCAGCAGAGACAGCATAGGCTACTATAGAGAGATTGCAGAGAGTGGCAGATGGGACCTCTGTGGCAGATTACATGCGAGAGGCTATGTGGGCAGGTGTCGAGATTGAGTTTTACAGGAGCCGTTATCACAAGCTTTGTCCCCCATAGCAGAGAGTTAGTTATGCCTAGTCTCGCTCAGAGAGGACGCGTTCGAGGACAGTGAGAAGAGGCATGACACAACCCCTTTCGAGAGATCCGAGAGATCCTGGGACATCTGGTGGTGGTCATGATACTGGTGCGAGACCTGCTCCTTCTGGTGGGAGCACCACTTGGGATAATTTGTGTACCTCTTTAAGAGATATGTATAGCCATTTTTGACATGATGTTATTTTCATCCTTTTCAGACTTCATTGTATACTTGACACTTGATGAGATATATATGTGCAGCGGTTCGATTGATCTATGATGTGTTCTACATGATTTATGTGATGGATGCATTATAATTTTTATGTTTTTTGATGATTTATTATACTAGATTGGATAGATGCATTGATGATGATGTGATATGATATTGATGATGTATTTATTTTCTTAATGAAATGCAATGTATGATAGATAAATGAGATGTAAATGAATGATGTAAAAAAAATGTAATGAATGATAGATGTGAATAAATGATAAGATGTGAATAAGATGTGAATGAATGATGAGAGGTAAATGTAATGATAAATGAATGATAAATGTAATGAATGATGAGATGTGAATGAATGATAAGTGAATGTAATGATAAATGTAATGAATGATGAGATGTGAATGGATGATGAATGTAATGAATGAGATGTAATGTGATAGATAAAATGATGTATGGATATGTGATATATGAAATGATGTATGGATATGTGATATATGATATATGATTTATAAAATGAGATGTAAATGAAATGATGAGAGGTAAATGTAATGATATAAATGAGTGATAAATGTAATGAATGATGAGATGTAAATGTAATGATAAATGAATGATAAATGTAATGAATAATGAGATGTAAATGAATGATATAAATGAATGATAAATGTAATGAATAATGAGATGTAAATGAATGATATAAATGAATGATAAATGTAATGAATGATGAGATGTAATTGTAATGATAAATGAATGATAAATGTAATGAATGATGAGATGTAAATGAATGATATAAATGAATGATGAGATGTAAATGTAATGATAAATGAATGATAAATGTAATGAATAATGAGATGTAAATGAATGATAGAACATAACGTGTATATGATATCACGAAATGAGATGTTTATTGTGAAATTTATGATGAGATGAAGAAATGATTATATATCCCTGGCATTATGAAAATGTATGTGTCAAGTATACTCAATCTTCTAATAAGAAAAGATAGCATTCATTGCAAATGAATCTTTGTAAGTTGTGTAATCAATACTCTGCAAATGTATTATTATGAATGCAATCTATGTTTACCATGCAAACCTATTTTATCGATGCAAACCTAAGTGTCATTTCAACAATCTTTTTATTTTTGCTTTGTATCATCACTGAGCTTTTGAAATGTTGAAAGTGAATACAAGCATCAATGATATGAGATAGACCAATGATGACCTGAGTATTTCTTTCATGATATTTGATATTGCAAGTGAACACAAGCATCAAGTTATAATTAAACCGAGATGACCTGAGCATTTCTTGCATAAATAGACAAGAATTAATCATTTTCTTAAGTGAATTGGAATGTCATCCGTGATACTTGATAGGGCACTTCCCGTGACGATTCACAAAATAATAATGACTAACTCACAAACAACAAACAAAGAAAAGGTATCATTCTTCTTCCTTTCTTTTCTAGTTTAATACATCATCGAGTAGCTCCAAAGAAATGATAAGCAAATGATAAAAAGAAAAGTACAACAATTCAAATTCCACTTAATGTATTTTCAAATCATTATTCAGATTAGATCATCGATGTTTGAAGTTTGTGTGTTGATGTGTATGTGATATTCTTAGACATTTGACCAAAGACCTAACCTAAAGACCTATCCTAGGGGCCTCGGGGGCTGATCAAAGATTAGCCTTGCCTATGTTATACACGTAGAGACCACATAGTTCGACTGACACAGACTCCATTTTCTGACTGATGTAGACTCTATTTTTGTGTTTTTGATTTTATGAATGTTTTTGCATGAATTTTCTGATTTTCTGATTTTTTTTGGATTTTGATTTTCTGATGTTTTTGGATTTTGATGGATTTTCTAATTTTTTTGGATTTTGATGGATTTTATGATGTTTTTGGATTACTTTTCAAGTATCGCCACTTGGTGTTGTCATGTTGGATTGCCCTTTCTATTTAAGCTGAACGTCCATTGTATGAAATAACACTAGGATGTTGCCCCCAAGCTAAGGTAAAACATGATATCCTTGCTATGATATGGATAGTGGTAATGATCATCTCAAATGATAGGTGGAAATGATATGAAAGGAAACAATCGTAACAAAATTGTACCTAATAGATAGAAGAGCTGGTAAAAATCACAAGTAGCGCCTATTTGCCAGGTTTTTATCACTTGTTTTTATTGTGTCCTTTTTCTTTTTCTTTTGTATATTTTTATTTTTATTTTTATTTTTTATTTTGTTGTTTTTCCGTCATCATGACGCCTGTTTGCCAGGTTTTCATCAAGACAACTTTATTGACCGTGCACTAGGTATCCTCAAGTGTAGAATCGCCTGAGATGAATGTTGTTCATGGATTCCTCCAACATGTCTCCTTCTGGTGTAGACATCCGGTATGCTCCTGATCCATAGAATGATATGACAACATAAGGCCCTATCTAGTTAGGTTCAAACTTTCCCTTCTTTTCTCTGTCTGCTTGATTTCTAGGGTTTTCCCGTAGGACCAAGTCTCTGATCTGGAAGACTCTAGGCTTAACCCTCTGATTATAGTTCCTAGACATCCTTTGTTGATAGGCTGTCAAATGATTGACAACTTGTTGTCGACGTTCATCAAGTAGCTCTAGTTCTTGAAGTCTAGAGATCCTATAATCCTCATCTGGAATGAGTCCTTTTAGTGAAACTCGAAGGGATGGAATTTCTACCTCGATAGGTAATATTGCCTCTGATCCATAAACAAGAGCATATGGCGTAGCTCCTGTTGGTGTTCTGATGCTAGTCCTGTAAGCCCAAAGAGCAGGGTTAAGCTGAACGTGCCAATCACACCCTACCTCATTCACAGTCTTCTTGAGGATCTTTAGGATTGTTTTGTTGGAAGCTTTTTCTTGTCCATTACCTTGAGGGTAATAAGGGGTTGAGAAGCGATGTTGGATGTGGAACTTTTCACACAACTCTTGGACATCTTGGTTCTTGAAAGGCCTGCCATTATTTGTGATGATTGACTGGGGTATCCCATATCTACAAATGAGATAATTAAGTATGAAAGATGATATTTGCTTCCCAGTGATTGTGGTTAAGGGAACCGCCTCCACCCATTTTGTAAAATATTATGTTGCGGTGATAATGAACTTGTGTCCATTAGATGAAGATGGCTTAATTTTTCCTACCAAGTCCAATCCCCACTGACAGAAAGGCCATGTAGTTGTGAATGGATGGAGCTCCTGTGCTGGTGCATGTATAAGATTGCAATGAATCTGACACTTTTGGCATCTCTTGACAAACTTATAAGATTCTTGCTCCATGTGTGGCTAGTAATACCCCAAACGAAGGAGTTTCTTGGCTAAAGATAATCCACTTGAATGTGTACCACAAATTCCTTCATGGACCTCATGTAAAGCAGAAGCGGATTCGTTATGTTCTAAACAACGCAAAAGAGTACCATCTAGGCCTCGACGGTAAAGGGTATCAGCAATAATGGTATGTTTGGCGGATTGGCGTATGAAGTTGCGCTTTTGGTTGCAAGAAAGATCTGGCGGTAAGATATTATCTCTTTGATAAGTATAGATATCTCCATAAATGGAAGATTGGGCACTATCCAAAAGGTTTATGGTTTGGGATTTGGGATTTGCGTATGTAGGATTTGACACTTGTTCCACAATAAATCGATAACAATCTTGCATTTTAGGCATTTGTAGAAGAGATGCTATTGTGGCCATGGCATCTGCTGCTTTATTCTCTGATCTTGGTATCTGCTCAAATTTGATATCTATGAAGTATTTCCTTAGATTATCTACCAGTCTCTTGTATAAAATCAGTGTGTCATCCTTAGTTTGGTAAACATTGTTGACTTGATAGATGATCAACTGAGAGTCTCCATATACCTGTAGTTCTGTGATTTTCCAGTCAATAGCCACTTTAATTCCAAGAATTAAAGCTTCATATTCTGCAACATTGTTAGTGCAACAGAAGGTAAGCCTGTAAGATCATGGAATTGTGTGCCCAAGAGGTGTGACAAATAAAATTCCTACCCCTGATCCATGTTGTGTGTAGGATCCATCGAAGTAGAGTTGCCATGGTTGTGTTGTAACATTGAGGATATCTGCATCAGGAAATTCCATGGTCATAGGATGACAGTTTGACAATGGAGCTTCTGTTAATTGGTCGGCGATGACTTGTCCTTTGATAGCTCACCTTTCAACATACTGAATGTCAAACTCACTGAGGAGCATGACCCACTTTTCCAACCTTCCTGTTAAAGCTGCTTTGCTCAGTAAATACTTGAGGGGATCAATTTTTGCAACGAGCTTGACAGTGTGAGTGAGCATATAGTGTCACAATTTTTGTGTTGCAAATACTACTGCTAAGCATGATTTTTCAATGAAGGTGTAGTTTTACTTCATGTCCATTGAGTGTCTGCTGATATAGTATATTGCCTGTTCCTTTCCTTCTCTTCCTCTTGTGCTAGCAAGGCTCCTAAAGAGATATTTTTGCGATATATAGCAACAATGGCTTGTCTTCAATGGGTGGCACCAAGATTGGTGGTGTCATCAAAATAATGCTTGATTTGATTGAAAGTACTCTCACACTATTCATCCCATTTAAAAGACACATTTTTATGCAAAAGATGGTTGAATGGATGACACCGATCTGCTAGTTGAGAGATGAATCTTCTGATGGACTGTAGTCGGCCTTGTAGAGATCTTAATGTACTGATATTCTTAGGAGGTGGCATTTCCATAATGGCTTTAACTTTTGCTGGATCTACTTCAATTCCTTTTGTAGAAACTATGTATCCAAGGAGTTTTGCTGATGTTACTCCAAAGGCACATTTCTTGGGATTTAATCTGACTTTAAATTTCTCCAACCTGTCAAATATTTTTCCTAGTATCTCAAGATGTCCTTCTCTGGTGTAAGATTTGGCTAAGATGTCGTCCACATAGTCCTCCATGAAGGTGTGCATCATGTCATGGAAGATTGTTGTCATAGCTCGCTGGTATGTAGCTCCTGCATTCTTTAACCCAAAAGGCATGACGTTCCAGCAAAAGGTTCCCCATGGACATGTAAATGCTGTCTTTTCTTGGTCTTCAGGAGCTATTTTGATTTGATTGTATCCTGAAAATCCATCCATGAGTGATAGTATTTGATGGCCAGCTGTTAAATCTACAATCATGTCTATGTTTGGCAAAGGAAAATCATCCTTTGGACATGCTTTATTTAAATCCCAGAAATTAGTACATATTCTAATGGTGTGATATGGTTTTGAAACAGGTACAATGTTGGATATCCATTCAACATAATCAATAGATCTGATAAATCCAACATCTAGTAGTTTCTTCAAATCATTTTTTACCAATAATGCAACATGTGGATGTATTTTTCTCAGTTTCTATTTTACTGGTTTAGTGCCAGCTGGTAAGGATAAGTGATGCATAATGAGATCTGTGTCTAAGCCTGGCATGTCAGAGTATGACCAAGCAAAATTGATGCATTGTTCTTCAAAGAATTTGATAAAATCTGGCTTTTCTGTATCTGTCATGGATGCTGCCAGGTGTAGTATTCTTGCTTTCTCTACTGTGCCAATATCAATAGACTGTGTGGGTTCTATTAACACTAATGATCTTTCATGGTAATGTCGTGGGAGGATGTCAAACCTTCCATCCTTTGGTGCCTCAATGAGGTTTTCACCATTGGATGCGTTCTTTGTTTTTACTATTTTAGGATCAAATACTGCCATAGAATAGTTTTCACTATTGGATCCATTTTTTATTTCCATATTTTTGCAACTGGAAGGCTTGGCATCCTCCTACCTGAAAGCATCATTAAAAGAAGCATTGGTAGAACAAGTATCAGATTCCTTACAGCAAAGGTAGTTAATAATAGTGGAATCATTGTCAAAAATAGGGAGATTGATAGGGTGTTGGGGTTCCCATTCGATAAGCTCGGGATGTAGTAAAGGCAATGAATCATTAGATGGGTTGAGGTCAGTGATGGTGAAAGCTCAGACAAAAATGTCATCCAGGTTGTTAATGGTTATGTCGAGGCCTATGAAGGTATTTTCTTCCACATCATTTATCTCAATCGATGTCCTTTAATCTTCACTTGAGTCATCAAAGTTTTGTGTTTCAAAGACAATAGGATTAAAACTCGACCTTTGACCCTCCTCATGTTTGGGGGTATACTTTTTGATGACGTCGATCTGAATATCTTCATAGGAAACATCTGATAAGTTATCCCACTCATATTCATTTGAATCTATTTCAGAGTTATCTCTTATTTGAAGAATACGCTCCATAGTTTTATTGGTGATTTCTGCTCTTGCTTCTTCTATGTATCCCAATCCAGTTCTGCCATTTTGCTGAATTGTGAGAACTTGGATCGGTTCCATTACACTTTGTTTCCCTCGGTCAAGAGATCCTTGTTCTGCTGTATATCCTAGTCTAGTTTTATCCTTATGTTGGAGCATGAGTGGCTGGATTGGTTCTGTTATGCCTTGTTTCCTTAACCCAAGAGGTCCCTGTCCTGAATATCCCATTTTCTCCAGAATAGTTTTTCCCTTTCCATATTGATTTATTTCTATGATATTATTCGTGGAAGTGGAAGCTTCCTCATCCCTATAAAGCCAATTTAGAATAGCCTTATCTTCTGATTCTTCATCTAAATATCCTGCTCTTACAAATCTACCATCTAATGCCGTTGTAGATTGTGCTGAATTTTGGGTGATTGTAGATGGTTGTCCATACGTTTGTAAGGAGGGTAACATCTGTGATAGATGGAAAGAGTGTCCAACACCATATTCACTTATTCCTTCATCACTTATCTATACTTTGTTGGTGAATTGGTGTGAGAATGAAGCCAATTGTTCTTCAAAATTTGAAGGGTTAGATTGTTCTACCCTGATCTCTTGTGATTTTTGTTGTTTTGGAAGCCACTTTGATATGAAACTTTGCTGTTTCTCACCATTAGATGAATCTGATGTGCCAACTTCTCTATTGTGAGGTATGAAGGTATCCTGAGATGTTTTCAATGTATGACAAGCTTGAGTGTCGTTATAGTCTACTGTGATTGTTACCTCCTGTCCATTGACGGGAAATTTCAGGCATTGATGATAGGTGGAAGGTACTGCTTCATATCATGAATGTCCCAATAGTATGTTGTTAGTTCTCTATCTAAGACTTGACAAACCACATTTTGGACAATAGGTCCTACTTGAATGGGTAATATGATCAACCCTTTAGAGGACCTTTCTTCTTCATCATATGCTTTGATTGTGATTTTTCTTCTTGTATCAATGGCTTCATCTGAGTATCCTAGTGCACGAATCAACTTTAAGGTACAAATATTTAAACCAGCCCCTCCATCTATCAGGACATGCTTTACATGGTGTTTATGGATGAGGACTTCAATGTGAAGGGTGGAATTATGTGGATGGGTGAGTGATACATCATCATGTTCAAAAAATGAAAGGCAATGAGGTACAGATAGATGTCCCACCATAGCTTGGAATTGACATACATCCAAATTGTTAGGTACCGTGGTTGATACAAGAGCTTGCTCAAGAACCTCTTTGTGTGATGGGGAGATCTTTAAAAGTTCCAAGATGGATATTTGCGCCGGTATTTTCTGTAATTGATCGATGAGATTATATTGATTAGAGGGAGGATCCACAGATGGGGATGATAATGATGCTCCTTTCAATATAACTTTGGATTGTGCCCTTGTTGTGGCATTAACCGGTTGGTACTCTTGTTTCCCTTTGAGTGTGATTACGTTAATTTGGTTTTCAGATTTGTCCATATGTTGTACCAAATTAGTAGATGTAATGTCATTGTTCTGATTGATTTGATTGCATAACTCCTCATCCTCCTTGGTGGCAGAAAAACAAAGGATTGTTGTGTCATAAACATAACCGACATTCTTACCTTTGGTGTTTGCGGAAGAAGATTCTCCCTTCTGATAATTGGGTAGAGGATTTTTAAATGTTGTATGATCTTTGTTTGTTTGGTGCCCCTCTATAAATACTTTCTTTTGATCTATGAGGTCTTGTACCACATGTTTTAACTGCCAACAATTTTCAGTCATGTGGCCTTTATTCTGATGGTAGTGACAGTAATGCAAGTCATTCCACCATGATGGTTTGACTTGAGGGTCCCAGTTTCTAGCCTCTTGTACTTGAATAAGTTTTTCATCTAAAAGTTCTTTGAGGACTGATTCCAATGATTGTCCTAATGGCGTGAATTTTCATTTATTGGATGGTCGTTGGAATGATTGGGTTTTTGTTTCTCCACTATTTTGATTATTTCCTTGGCCACTACTTTGTTTGACATTAAAATCATTGTTTTGTTTGTTTGTAGTGGTTGGCGTCAAGGTGAATACTGGTTTAGACGTGTGTGTATCGATCATGGTATCAGTATTCTTATTCTTTTGCCAAAATCGTGGATTTTCGTTGTTGTTGTTAGAGGAATTGCTATTGTTTGAACCTTCAATGAAGTGTTTGATTGTTCCTCTTTTGATTAGAGCATCTTTGATTTTGAGCCCCTTTTCGATAACTTGTTCAAATGTAGATGGACATTGTAAGTCCAATATGTAATTCATGTCATCCACTAAGTTATCAATGAACATCTCTATCTTCTCCTCTTCAGGAATAGATCTAGGGTATTTAGCAAATAGCCTTCTCCATCGTTGGAGAAAGGAAAGAAACTTTTCACCCTTTGCTTGTTTGGTGTTGTAGAGTTCTTTTAAGGTCACCCCATGTTGGATGTTGAATGAGAAGTGCATTATGAACCTATTGATCAGTTCTTCAAAATATTGAATCCCAGGTTCCAATTTAGAAAACCACTCCATGCAAGTGTTTCCTAAGCTTCTTGGAAATAATCGTAGTAAGTAAGAGTCCTCGTGTGCGAACTCTATGCTCATGGCTCGAAATTCCCATACGTGATCAAATGGATCGGTTCTTCCATTGTATTTGTTGTACGTCGGGTATTCACAATACCGTGGAAATGGTATCATGTTAATGCTTGAATCGAATGGATAAGGGCAAATGTCCTGTAAGGAATATCTTTTTGTTGGCCCTTGTTGGATATTTTGGAACTGCAATTGTAATTGTTGGATTTGTTTTGTCAAAGCATCTATTTGATTTGGATTTTCTATACTAGTTGGGTTAGGTGTGATTGTTTCCTTGAGTTGATTGACATCAAAGTCTTTAGGAAGCTTAGCACCTTTGTCAGCTAATAGTAGAAGATACTTTTCCATATCTTGCTCTAGCATATTTTCCATAAATTTATGGAAATGAGGGTCTTGTTGAACTTTCTCGATTTCTTCTGCAGTTATTTCTTTCTCGTGTGAATTAGTGAGAGGATTAGTGTTAATGTATCGTCCCCAAGGGTTTTCTTTAGCCATGGCTGCTATTCTTTCATTTTCTTCTTGTTGTTGTCTTTGATATGCTGCTCGTGTGAAAATAGGCATACAAACGTTAGAGTTTTACTCTAGACTTTGATCTTGGATTTTTGATTGGATGAGTGTCGAGGTTTTTGATTTAAAATCTGATTTAGTCGTGTCTAGTTTCGTGATGGAAGGATGATAAAAATCCTTGATAGGGAAACTTTGACAGAAAAATCTCAGATTCAGTGATAAGGACAGTTTGCGAGATGTTTCAAGATCTAGGCGTAATGGTAAAGTTTTCCTTTTGTATGACTCAAGTGTTTTGAACTATGAAAAAAATGTTGTGGACTGATGAAAACCTTGTTTTTGATATGGGTAAACTGACAAACTATCTTACTAACTCTCTATTTTTTTAACTTTCTGGAGCGCTAAAACAGAGTTGGGATGCGCTATAACAGAGCAGTGACGCGCTAGAACAGAGACCCAAAGCACTAAAATAGACCAGCGACACGCTAAAATAGAGACCCAAAGTGCTAAAACAGACCAGCGACGCACTAAAATAGAAACCCAAAGCGCTAAAACAGACCAGCGATGCACTAAAATAGAGACTCAAAGCGCTAAAACAGACCAGCTACGCGCTAAAACAGAGACCCAAAGCGCTAAAACAGACCAGCGACGCACTAAAACAGAGACTCAAAGCACTAAAACAGACCAGCTACGCGCTAAAACAGAACCATGAGGTGTTAAGACAGATAACTATCTTATTCTATGAAACTCACTTGGTCTGGTATCATATTGTATGGCTGGTTGTGGGATGTATTCTGGACGAATTCTTTGACTGTGATTGTGGTGTTGCCTAAGAGCCCTTCTTTGATAAAATGCTTGTGAATCTAAGGGAGCTACAACATAGTCGTCTGTATAACCTCTAGAGAAATCATGATACCTATGAATAAAAGTCCTATGTTGGAGTAGAACTTTCCTGCTTTGATATAAGAATCGTTGCTTTCTCATAAGTTGTTTGTATGTAAGTGTTTTATTTGGTTTTCTAATTCGTTTGACAAGAGATTTTTGACAAATTTGGTGGATACCCAATCTTGAATCATGAGTGTTATGATTTTGAAGATTTTTTGTGATGATCTTATCTAAATTTAACGAGAGAAAACACAACAAGCAAGAATAGAATGGTTGACTTTAAAATCCTAGAATCTAAACAGCTAGTGTATGTTCTTAAGAATCAAGCATGATTCTTCTTGATTTTCACTGGTTTATAACAGATAAGACACTTCAGATAGACTCACTCCTAGAGACAAAAGGTCATCGTTATATACTCGAATGGCCCACAACTTGGAATTGCGTCGACTCACACAGCCATGTCACCCCCTAGAGGGTGCCCGTGTTTTTGTCTTTTCTAGGTGTGTACTCAGAGTGACGAAAGTGGATACCGGATCCCCTAAGCAAACAGTCCTTGGCAATTATATGGTGAGTGCTTGAGGGTAGATTCTTCCCCGCCCCTGCACCGCCGAGTATTACAATGTTTAGAAACTAACAAGCGTGCTTCTATTTCTAGGTTTTTAGATAGGGTTTCCGTTCAGAGCGGTAAATGGATAAACTCCATCGAGAGACCTCCCAATCTTTAGAACAAAGATTTTGGGGATGGTTATCCTGCACACTTCTGTTGAAAGAGGGTTTCCCCAAATTCACATAAATTTTTAAGTGGGTTGGAATACCATGGCTTTTGGCTGTCCCCACTCAGGTCGTTCCCGTAGGGTGAGTACTTTTTTCCACTACGACAGACCTGTCTAAAGGTTTTAAAAAGCTTTAAAAATGCGTAAAGAAAAGTGAGTCTGGTATTCTGATGCACCCAGTAAAGGGGAGAACATAAACCTATCACCCAATCACAGCAAAGAAGTTGTTCTTTTTAAAACTCAAAAGACAAATTAGTTAATCTACATGGAGATATTGCTCCATAACAACATAATGTTCAATTTTAATCCCACAAGAAAATGTGAAGTTTCTATCCTAGGATTGATCAATTTTTATCTATTTCTATCCTAGGATTGATAAATTTTATCCATTTCTATCCTAGGATTGGTAAATTTTAATCAAAAAAATAGACAAAAATAAAATCTGGCCGCGAATGCGTCAGATCCAGATAAAAAAATGATTTTAAGGACAGTGACGCGGCGCGCTGAAACAATGACGCAGCGCGCTATAATATAAACCCGGCGCACTGAGACAGTGACGCGGCGCGCTACAACAGAAGCCTAGCATGTTGAAATAGTGACGCGACGTGCTACAACAGAAGCCCAGCGCGCTGAAACAGACCACCAGCGCGCTTCAAAAAGTCACGATTCTGCGAAAACTATCACGCCGATACCTGTAGGACACTTTTTTCAAAAATCAAGCAGAATATGGGGTTATGCCCCATGGTGGGCACCAATTTGTAAGTGGTAGAATGAGGAAAACAAACTAAACATGCTTCTACACTTCTAAATAGGACATTGCATCTAAGATTCAAGAAAATTAAGCTAATTTAAACTAGAAATGTTCATAAATCTATCTTATTGCTCTCTAACTCTAAAGATCTCTCTAATCTACTTTGCTCTCAGATTTTAGAAGCTAATTAGACTATTGAAATGACACTTAGAGAATGAGAATTAAACTATTCTATTCCTATATGATTAAATGATAAAAACTACTGTAATAGCAGCCATGACTGCAAATGCTGAATGCTGGATGAATGCTGGATGGATGCTGGATGAATGTTGGATGCTTGAATGCTGGATAAATGCTGGATGCTTGAAAAACCTGCAGAGTAAGATTGCATAAGTTGGGATCCATTTCTTGTAGCCAGAGAGCTGTATTTATAGCTTTCACGACAACACATTTGCATAGGGATACGGGATAAGAGGCTGGGATTCAATCTTGGAGAATTGAATGGCATGGGATGAGAAGATGGAGCTGATCATGGAGGATTGTTCCTCCCCATGAAAACACCAGGCAAGATGAGAGGGAAGATTGAAGGAAGGAGATTGAGAGGACTTCCTGCAGGTTTGTCCCCGAAGCTCTTCCCGTGAATGAAAGTTGCATTAATTAGATTTTTAAAAATCTAATTTTATTGGTGAGTGAATAGTGGTAAAAGATTTATGCATTAATTTAAATAACTTTAATTTATTTAAATTTAGCAAAAGAGGAATAAATAATTTAATAAATCAAACTATAGGGTTTGTTTATTAAATTAAAACAAAAAGGAAAATGATAATTAAATAAAAGATTTTAGAATATCTTTATTTAATTAAGAAGAAATGTGATGAGGTAATTAAATAGCACAAATTATTGAAGTTGTGTATTTAATTTAAGATGGAATTAATGGATAAAGTATAGAAGAAATAATGATAATAATTAAATAAAACAAAGTATTTAATTTTGTTTATTTAATTAAGAGAGAAATAATATGATAAAATAGAAGAATTAATAATGAACTTAATATAAATAAATATTTCTATTTATTTATTAAGTAGATGAATTTAAGATTAATTAATCAAATAAGTCGTATTTAATTAATTAGATTCTCGAGATCATTTTTAGGTGTCTACATGAATAATGCTTTTATTTCCCTTTCTTTGGCCGATCTTTTTTGAAATTGGTTTATGCTTATGTGAAAGTAACCCATTATTACGAAGGGTGGAATATCAGGATTGCTCTACATAAAACATACCCATGTGCAAGAAATAAACACATATGCTATAAAAGAGCCCATAAAACTGAAATGCAAAATGGAAGAAAGAGCCATGGATTTTTTATATAAAGATATATATCTATTTATATATATTCTTTGGTTTTTATATTGTAAAATGGCTGGGGAAGCCATAATCCAAAAAGTATACAACTATTCGAGCTATTCTTTCATGTGTGCAAAAATGATAGCCTTTTTCAGGCTTATATACAAAACTATAGGACAGGTGATCTATGTAACAATAGGAAATAAAGGAAATTGAGAGGCATTTTTAGGAGTAGAGAGGGTTTTCATCCAAGTGCACGAGAGGCAACAATTGACGCATCAATGGCAGTGTCTACCTCTTCTTCGTCAATAGGTTCCTCGGCAACAGAGGCAGCGTCGTTCGGCACAACCGCCATTGGTGGGGGAAACACTAGTTCATGAAGTCGGTATACCAATCTACGTCGTAGAACGGTATCACGTTGTAACTGCAGAACATAAAGTGCAAGGCTTGGGTAACCCTCTGTCGATGCTCGTCATGTGTCTGAAGGCAGAATCCACTGAAAAATGACAACAATACAACTACTGCTTCTTCCTCGATATAGCAACGGAAGACCTACCCCATATGTAGCGTGAGTGACAACTTCACCAAGGCCATTGAGGTAATTTCTAGGAAACATTTCCTTGACCAGCTTTAGGATGAGGGGCCTAGGGATGCTAATGTCTAACATAGATGCTACAAAGTGGGAACATATATTAGTATTCACACAATACTTGTCCTTGTATTCTATGCAGTCCTTACCCAGAACCCATTTTATGGCTACCAAGACCAGGGAATGCTTATTCTTAGTCATTCTTTTCAGCCGCCTAGTAGAAACCTCCCATAGAAACGTTGTCTGTGACTTATAAGAGGTTAGATGAATAGGAGTATCCATGATTCTAACACTATGCTTACACCTTCTAACCAATGCTGAAACTTACCTATCACCTAGCCTATGAGAAAACTTGCTTAAAACTGCACTAAACAACCTATCATTGCTCAAATGCTAAGTATGATTTCCTCACTACTTACCAGCCTATGTATAGAAAAAATTACAAGACGCATGCTAATCCGTTTTGAGAAAACATGATGATAACTAGATGCCAACTTGAAAGGCATGCCTATGTTTGCTCACATTTTCGGACCAGTTGCATTTGTGGAGGTACAGTTCAAATGCGTGCTAGACTAATAGGAGATAATTAATTAGCTTTAAAAAGGTGGCCCTCATCGACAGTAAGTTGCACGGTTGTAGGCTATTGTGTCATCTCACAGACGTTTCCTAGAACCCAAGGCAATATCCATATCTTTTTAGGTCGTGATTGTTTGCTTTGGCATAATCATTCCGGCCAAGATATTAATTACTAGCACATACTAACGCAAGGTTAGAAGGCAAGATTTCCAGCTCAAGTTTCAAGGGAATCATAGCATATTGCACGGTTGCCAAACGCAATAATGAACTCTAGCCGCCTCAAAATGGAAAGTAGTTCATTTTGCATGAATTGCGAAATTAACAGTACATGCCGAATTAAATGCAAAAGGCATGCTTTCCTCTACCACCTTGAGAAAATATAGCCAAATATTGCATGAAAAGGTTTAATGATTCAAAGTCTTTTAAAAAATGCCAAAGCTCAAAGTATAGAGAAGTTTTTAGTGTATCCAGAGCCGAGAAAAATTGTAGAGCCCAAAACTCACAGAGGTCTTCATAAAAAGAGAAATGTCAGAGAGTTCATCTCAACAAATGCAAGAGGAAATTGACCAGGAGCTGTTTATAGCCATACAATCATATGAAGGTGTGTATGTCTATGAGGATTTGGTGTATGCTACACTTGGTATACCAAGCAAGCCGAAGAGGGCATATACAAAAGAGTTGAAAAGGCCCAAGGATTGCATAAACAAGAAAAAGGTTGAAGAGAAATGGGATAATATCTATGACCGACGGCTCGCAAAAAACCCTAAATCCTTAAGGGAAGCAGCCTGCGCAAGGTTGACGACACCAAAGGCGAACACTTCTATGGCAAGGAAGGTATGGTACAATGGTCTTCCACAATACATGGTCCCGCTGGTGCACTACTGCCTAGAGATAGTTGATGTTGCCATCTAGTGTTATAACCCAAACATTCGCTACATCGAGGGGCCGAAACTGAAGAGTTCACATCACCCAACAGGACATTTGGCATATGTTATGCATCCTAGACCCAAGTAGAAGAAGAGAGAACATTGAGTCCTTTAACTCTGACAAAGGAGAAAAAACATGGAGGGCAATGAAAAAAAACTCAGATTTCTTGTTAGAAGAGACTGGTACGAAAAACACCCCAGGTGCTAAATTGTCGAGTATTCTGTTGTCACGTGGTGTGTTACTCGAGGATTTGTAGGATGCCATGTCCATGCTGGCTTTTGTGTGTGGCCAAGACTCTGATGAGATGGTGAAAACTTTTCAACTGGGACCGACTTTCCAATTCTGCAAGCAGCACAATACCTTATGGTATGATTTAGCTGAGTTCATGGTAGATGAAATGATATAGAAAATAAAGAATTACTCGGTGGAGGGAAATTTTAGATTTCTTTCTTTCCTGGTTCACATTTTTCTACATCAAAACCCTGATTTCTTCACCCGATTTTTTGAATTATCATTTTTTGATGAATGAGGTAAGAGGAAGCCAGTGTCCATGTAGACGCCTTTTCTTTCCGTGTCATATGATTATTACACATTTTTGGATTATTTCATAACTCTGATCTTGCATGATTTATGAGGGGAAGGTGACATTATCTGGCTCAACAAGGATCAGGCCGGATATATGCAGAGTTTCACTCCCGCATGTGACTGGTTCTTTGGAATAGATTTCACGATTCTCCGGATGCGAGGCTTCACTAGTCAACCTTTCCTTCTCTTAGCCTGTGTCACATATAGGGTACTCACACTTGAGATGTATAGGAAAGTGTGTATCATTGATTTTACCTTTTGTAGCATCAAAAGTGTCAAGAAAAAGGGATTCTTCACTTGTCTAAAGAATTTCAAGTTGGTGACTCTGGTAAAGAAACAATCAGACTAGTCATTGCAGGATAAACTGGCTTATTTAGGGTTGATTTTGGTAAATGATAAGTGGGATTATAACCCTTTCAATGACTTTCCAGAGCCGCACATGAAGTTTACACATGTTCCCCGACCTTACTGGGAGAAGTGGCGTAACCCGCGGGAAAACAAGTATGACAATTTTGTTTAACTGACACGTATTCCTACGCAAGGTACTAGAGGGCCATGGGACAAGTTTTACTTTGTTGTGGCAGTGGCCAAAGATAATGTCCACATGGGATGCACCATGTACAATAAGTTGAAGAAGGATGAGGAGTGGATTGCTGAAAAAATAGAAGCTTTCTGGAAGTATCACCAAGAGAGAAGGCAATTGGATGCCCCTTATGGCAATCTGAAGGAGGACAAGGAATTTGAAAAATGGTGGAATGAGGACCACCCTAGCCCAGACTCTAGCATTAATAAGAGCAAGGACCTAGAGGATGAGTCCAAAGAGCAGAGGAGGAAGCGACGACATTTGCCTCCTCAGTGCCGAAGGAGAAAGGCCCCAGACAACCCACCTATGTGGCTACGAATGTGCACTTTAATATATCAAGGGCCTCGCATACACTCACTTAGGCTACTAAGCCAGTTAGGTTATCACTACAACAAACAACAATAGCTGCTAAAGCTAAGGGCCCCTACCCACAAAACGACAGCACACAAAGAGCATTATTGGGGAAGGTTCGCAAGAACCCACTAGAAGACAAGTGCTTGCGGCTAGCCAGGAGCCTGAGTAAGAATCGCTGACGATTTTGAAGCCGCCATCGACTAGTCAATAGGTAAAATTCACTCTTCCTTCCCTTGCTTCTCATTCCTTGGTATATGCCCCTGCATCAACAGTGATCCCTACCACAAGTACTGGCCTCCTGTTTCCCACTTCTAATCCAACATATTCGGGAGGTTTCGCCCAATTTTTGCAGACCACTCCACCCGGCCTTACTCCTCTGCAAACTCTTACACCTACTACTTCCGCTCAGACTCTCCTTGCCTCACTTTCTGAAAATGTACCCCCTGCGGGTATGCCTTCTTTCACTATTATTGCGGATCCTTTTCCATCACAACAAGCTAACACCACATTGACAATTCCTCCACCATCCCATCCTATGAGTCTTACGACTGATTCACCAATTCAGTCATTACAAGTGATTAGCCCTTCTACTGGACCTCAAACCAAGTTTTGGAATGTGCCCCACTTCTCCCCGCAAACCGTCACTTTCTGAAAGAAACAAATGCCCGCGCCTATGAGGATTACCTATCCCTATGCCATACCTTCTGGTGCTTCTTTTGCAAGTGGATCAATTTCATTTCCAGCTGAATTTATAACACAGATTGATTGCGGAAAGGAGGCATGCACAAGTAGAATGCGAAAGTGCAGGGCAAAAGATGACAGTGCTCCTGTTGAGCCAAAAATACACTCTTTATGATGAGGCCCAATAGGAATTGAAGTTTGCAACCATGTACCCCAGAGTAACCAAGGCTCAGGGAGAAACACACACAGAAGATTATGAGATATATGCGGTAGGGCTCGACATGAAGGTGGCCCGACCATAGGATAAGGTTGAAATCATGGATGAAACGCAACGGGTGGTCACCTCTGACTTCCTTAAAATTGGCCGCTAGCTAAAAAAGAAGGGTGAGCAGCTTAAAGCAGTAAGGGAGAGGGTTAGTTTTTTGGAGAAAAAAAAGAAATCCTTGGAGGCGGATGTTGCACGCATGACAAAGAGGGCGCTGACAACAAAGGATGAGAGGAATAGACTTCAGGGTGAACTTGCAAAGATTCAGACCTTGGACCCTGCCATGGTAAAAGAGCTACAGTCTAAGAATCAGGAGACAGAACAAAATCTGTGACTGAAGAATGAAGAGTTGGAGCGACTTCACCTTGAGTATAGTCAAGGAATGGCATAGAGGAATGAAGCTTTGGAGCACCAACAGGCTTAATATGAGCAAAAAATACAAGGAAAATAGGCTGAATTTAAGGGACTAAAAACTCAAATAGAAGAACTCCAAAAGACAAAGTCTTCTCTGGACATACACTTAGAAAATCACTCCTGAGCTAAGGAGAATTGGAATAAAGAAATGAGCAGCTTTGAGGAACAACTATCTTCCGAGAAAAAGAAAAGGGAAGAATTGGTTGAGGCCATTATTTCAAAAGACACGAAGATTGGTTCTCTTAAAAACTCTCTCCTATCTTCCCCTACACAACCAGACATCATTCTGTCGGTTAGGCAGTTGTACATCTCTCACTGGGAAAAGATTAA
The DNA here is from genome assembly GCA_007258455.2 of Sequoia sempervirens. Lineage (NCBI taxonomy): Eukaryota > Viridiplantae > Streptophyta > Pinopsida > Cupressales > Cupressaceae > Sequoia > Sequoia sempervirens. Next base: position 174,099 of record VDFB02377017.1, on the reverse strand, counting down.
AGTTTCTTTCCTAACACTGCAACCTACCCTCTAATTCATTGCCAAGGCATCAAAGCTGAGCTAGGAGGCTCATGATACAATTGAGCAGTTCCCACAGTTCATATTGGAGAAGGTTCTGGAAGCAAAAGATCTCCTCACCGAGCTATATTCAATCTCTGATGAAAACATCGCCAGAGCGGGTATTGAAGATCAGGATGTTGTTACTCAAACGTGAAATAAGTTCATCCATTGCCACTTTTCCTTCTAGCGCACTAAAGCAATCACAACTACTCTGAGCAAGACACTAGACAACATACGGGGGAGTTTCTCTGAGTTAAACAGGATGGGTTTGCCATCTCCATTCCTTGAAGATGGCTCTATTGCCATGGCCGATCAGATTAAAGAAAAGATAAAAGAGAAGGAAAATTATCCAGAGGATTTCAAGGATTTCAGTCATCCTCCTATAGCCACCAACATCGAGGGAGTGATTCATCTGCTTGCACAACCTCTATTTCATTGTGAAGTAGGGGTCGGTTTACCCAATGCATTGCCTCACAAAGAAACTATTGATCTAAGTGGAGCGCAGGAGAATTTGTGCAACATGGTGAAGCCAACTAAGGATGAATGGTCACCTCTACAAGTGGCTCTTTCCAATCTCTGACTCCATTATCTAATGAAATGGCACTCTGGCCTGTAAACCAGAGAAATTTTGGGTTCTCCGTTCCTTAGTCGAAACGCCCCTGATGGTCGCCAAAAGCTGTTAATAAATAATTAACTAGCTCCCTTAGGGTGTATTCTCCTCTATGCTTCAACCTATGAATCACAAGTAATTGAATCATCCTTTTATCTAGGTTCTACTCTCCCGCTCCACGTGTCTACTCCTCGCAACCTCGAGTCTCTGCATTCCTTTCGCATCCCAGAAAGCTTCGCTATGCTTCCATGTGTTGCTATTTGCAGGATACTTTTGATCATGCTTTCTTATTGTCTCATCATGCTCTGCTCGGGTGCCATGAAGCCCTTTCTCCCAAAAGGTTTTGGTGGGCCCCATAGTTGTTATTTGCAGTGTACTTTTGCTACGTGTCTGCTATTCGCAAGTCTTTCAGCATAGAGATGAAGTAACGATTGAGGGTAGAAAAATGCTACCAAGCGTCTCTTTGGTGCCTGACTGGTGATCGTTCCCTCCATTATTGAAATGCTCTGCCCATTCGACACGTGTAGCATTAATGCAAGTCCTCAGCAGTGAAGGAGAGAGGTTCATATGGGTAGCGAAAGGCTGCCACGTACTTAGTCAGCGAATCTCATTTTCGAGCGGCAAACCAGATGAACCGAATGTTGCTATTGGCCACTACATATCATAATTATTTGCAAAAGAGGGTGACACTTGTCTGATTAGGCCTTGTCGAGACCACCGCCATCATTTGCAGAGGATGCACCTGTGCTTGGAGTGACCGGATGCTTGGTTCCAAATCAATTTTGTTGCAACGACTTTGGGAATATTCTGATTCTTGCATCATTGTCAAGGGATTGTGAAATCTTTTCTATTGCTACTCTCTGAAGCGGTGGGGGTTTTTCCTGCTATATATACTTTTCTCTATTGTGAGAAAAGGGTCCAGAATTTGAAGAAACACTGGTTTTGGAAAAAGACACCAGGCCTTTATTGTTGTTTTATTTTATTGCAAAGACTCAGATTGTGCCAATTGTTCGACCTTTCTATTTTTTCATGCTATTTGATCAAATTGTAAGTTGTGCTTTTATTGTCTGGACATTTAATTTGAGAACTTCTATATATATTGAATGCTAGTTTGTTGACCTAGACCATGTCTAAAGACTCTTCTTGGCAGTAGGAATGTATGCAATATTATTTTATGTCAATGAATGGATTGTCTATGCTATAATCTTCAGTTTCTAATTTTCTAGAACACCACAAATACCAATTAGGCCCTTAGGTCTGTGATTTATCGTGCCTATCATTAAGTCTTGGCGCATCACCTTAGGTTAGACTTTATTTTATTATATCTGTTTCCTTTTCCCTTTTCAAACCCCCATTACAGAAGAAGTTGACTTCTCTAAAAACCCGAAGGTCACTTAGTTTCGCGCAAAAGATCCCCCATAAATTGAGTTTCCCATAAGACCCTGTTGCCTCATCAAATTTTGGCGTCAATAGGGGCAATGAAAGAAAATAAAGAAATACCAATGGAAATTTAGAAAATTTTGGTAGAATATGAAGACATAATGATGAGGAGCTAATTTATGGATTGCCACCAATGAGAAGTATAAGCCATTGTATGTATTTGATTCCCAGTGCAGGCTTTCCCAACAAAGCACCATATAGAATGACATCTATGGAAAGTGTAGAAATAAATAAGCAAGTGCAAGAGTTATTGTATAAGTGGTTGATTAGAGAGAGTTTAAGTCCATGTGTTGTTCCAGCGGTGTTGGAACCAAAGAAGGATGGTGAGTGGTAGATGTGTATGGATTCAAGAGCCATAAACAAGATAACTATCACTTGTACTAGTTTCCATTGCCACAAATGGATGATATGATGGATTGTTTGAATGGGGATAAGTATTTCACCAAAATTGATTTGAAGAGTGGGTACCATAAAATTTGCATAAGAGAAGGGGATGAATAGAAGACTGCTTTCAAATCAAATGATGGATTGTATGAATGGATGGTGATTCCATTTGGTTTGACAAATGGACCCAGTACCTTGATGAGGTAGATGAATGAATTGCTGAAACCATACCTTGGTAAGTTTTTGATAGTGTATTTGGATGATATTTTGGTTTTTAACAAAACAAAAGAAGAGAATTTGCAACATGTTAGGGAAGTTTTGAAAATATTCAAGGAAGAGAATGTAGTGAATATGAAAAAGTGCAACTTCATGAAAGAGAAACTAGTATATTTGGGTTTGTTGTTTACAGTAGTGGTATGTAAATAGATCCAAAAAAAGTAAAATTAATTGTCGATTGGCCTTCACCAAGGAGTATGTTTTAAGTGATAATCCCATGGAGAGGGATAGAACTCCATGGCTGGAGTATTTTTTGCAAGATGGTTGGTTGTTCAAAGGGAAGAGATTGTGTATATCTCATGGTTCAATGAGGGAAAATTTAATAAGGAGAAACATAGTGGAGGTTTGAGTTGTCATTTTGGAGTGGACAAAAATTTGGAACAACTGAATGAGAGTTATTATTGGCCAGGTATGAGTGCAGATGTAAAGAGGATGGTGCAATGTTGTTGGGTGTGTCAATATGCTAGAGTGAGGAAAAGTATAGGGTTGTATCAACCATTACCGATACCAGAAAGATCGTGGGAACATATAAGCATGGATTTTGTTTTGGGATTACCGCGAACACAAAGAGGTAATGATTACGTTTTTGTTGTGGTGGATAGATTTTCTAAAATGGCTCATTTTATCTCATGTAAAAAGTGTAATGATGCTTCCCACATAGCTACTTTGTTTTTCAAGGAAGTGGTTAGATTGCATGGCTTGTTGAAGAGTATTTATTTCAGGCTGGGACACATTTTTGGCGCATCTTGTGGAAGAAAATAGGGACACAATTGAGGTTTAGTTTAGCCTACCATCCACAAATCGATGGTCAAATTGAAGTTGTGAATAGAAGCTTGGGAAATTTATTGAGATGCTTGGTAGGTGACAAACCAAATTAATGGGATTTGACATTGGCACAAGCAGAATTTTCTTACAATAACTTGGTTAATCGAAGTGTGGGAAAGAGTCCATTCCAGATTGTGTGTGTTTACAACCTAGGGGGTGTGGATGAATTGAGGGATAGTGTAGATTTGGGTAGAAAGAGTGTTGTAGTGGAAGACTTTGTTGAGTATAACCATGATTTGTATAAAGAAGTGAAGGAAAATTTGGAGAAGAGTGTAAACAAATAGAAAGAGTATGTTGATATGCATCGAAGGGAGCAATAATTTTGGATTGGAGAGTTGGTGATGGAACACTTGAGGAAGGAGAGGTTCCCACAGGGAACTTATAATAAGTTAAAATGGAAGAAGATAGCCCCATGTAAAATTTTACAAAAAAAAATCATCAAATGCATATGAATTGGAACTTCCAACAGGTATTGATATCTCCCCAATATTTAATGTTGTTGATATGTATAAATACTATGAATGAGATATAAGTGGACATAGGAATGGATATTCAAATTTGTAGGATGCTTGTGAGTGGGTTCAATAGTTTCCTGTGAAGAAACTTGAAGATGTAGATCAAGTCACTGATGCTCGTGTAGCTAAGAAGACAAGAGGGAAATAATTAGGTTTTCCAAGGGAAGGAAATACCAAAATTTTAGTTGCATTCTATGAATATAGAAGAAGGAAAGATGCCTTGGGAAATGAAGTGATCATTGAAGATGATAATGAGAAATTAAATGCCAGTCATCATTTAGTGTTACAAATACTTAAATTGTCACGAAGTTTTATAGTGTTCAAAGGAATCTAATGGATTGTGTAGAAGTTGTCAAAACCAACTTCAGAGTCCAAGAACACTTGCATGCAAAGAGATACCTGTCACAGGGAAGAGAATGGAGAAAAAAGAGAGGGTTTTGAAGCTCTGTAATATGAGAGATATATTATCAGAACAATAGAAAATATTTACAAAGATCAATCCTTAAAAGGAGATCAAGCAAAACCTAAAAATTAACCCTAATAGGTAGACATTTAATAATTAATATAATTATTAAATGTCACAATATGCAAAACTAAAGAGAAATCTTAAGAGAGGAATAAAGGTAATTTAATTAACATAATTAAGTTAAAACCTTTACTCTAACACCCCCCCTTAAGATGAGCAAGAGTGCAGCTACAAACATGTGCAAGAAAGCAAAGGTAACTACAATGCATGAAAGAAAATAAGGGTCCCGACAACTAGCCCTGATCAGGTACCCAAATACAACCAAATCTCTGTAAAGTGGAGAAATAGAGAAAACCTCATGGAAAAACTCTACTCCAAAAAGAGATGAAAAACAAGAGTGAAAGAAGAAGAGAGATAGAAGGAGGACTCAACATGAACCCCCAAGAACTACTTCTATCACACAAGTACAAAATATGTTCCCCCCATAGGAGAGAGAAGAGACTCCAAAGCCCCCTAGAATGAGAGAACCCCTATGCCAATGATCAAACCAATGTGTCTCCTCAGAGGAAGAAACAGATCCAATGGTCAAAGAAGAGGAATTTCCTAGATGTGAGGTGAAAATGGAAGTCCTGGATGATGCTCACTGAAGAACTGAATGATAGTATGAGTGTTTGAATAAGAAGATGGTGAATCAAACAACTCAAGATGATACTGAAATGGAATCTCCAATGAAGATGGGATAATAGGTGTGCTAAAACTGTCATCTGTGAGGAAAGGAATATCCTCTAATATGGCCTCAACAACTACACTTGATGGCTTGATGAGTGGAGCAATAAAATTTGTTAGAGCTGAAGAGGAATCCTGTTGAACAAATGTGATCTCAACAGGAGGTAGAGGTGTATAAGTCTCAACACTAGTCTCATGAACAGATGGAAGAACACATAAGTTCAAGTGACCAAACTTCACCTCAAATACTACATGCTCTCTTGTAGAAAGAGAGGAAAACTGAGATAGTGGAGATGGTGGACCAAAGTTTGTGAATGCATACAATTGGGAAGAATGATCAACTATCCCTGTTGCAACAACGTTTCCAGTCTAAATGTCTCTGATGTGCACTGAATCAGGTGTGAACTCAACTGTCTTCCCTATCCCACTGTGAGCAATTTGATAGATGGAGAGAAGGTTAGTGGACAAAGATGGTACACATATTACATCATTGAATGTACCATCATCAATGTCGATAGAACCTTTCCCACATACACTCATATAAGTGTTATTACCCATCAATATGTGTGGTGAGGACGCAACCTCGAAAGATGAGAACATGTCTTGAGAAGATGCCATATGGTGTGAAGCATCTGAATCCAGTAGCCATCTAGATGAATGTGAACTAGTGGTTGCACATAATGCATGCCCCTTATGTGGGGCCTGTCCATCTGTCTGGAATGAAGGTGAAGAAGAAAACCCGCCTGATGTAGATGAAGAAGAGTGATGAATATTGTTCCTCTCAAGAAGAGTTGTCAAATCTGAAACCTGTTTGGCATATCCATCCATCTTCTTCTCATAACAATTGGACTCATCATGTCCTGGCTTAGTACAATAAGCACACTTAGGTCTATCTTTCTTCGATGATTCCCCCTTAGGAGGAGGTGAATCAGAGGTGTGCTGTGAATTGGAATCCTTCCAATTCTCTGTGGTCTTTGGTTTTTTTTTCTACTTCTGCTTCTGCTTCGCCTGAGATGACTGTGCTACCAATGCTTGGTGCTGTGATCCTGTGAGAGCATCCAACTGTGATATCTTGGCCTGCTCTCGTGTCAACCGATCACAAAACACCTCAAAAGTAGGCATGGTAAAGCAGTTGCCCAATGCATCCATGGTGGAATAAAATGTCGAAGAGAATATCTGAAAAGGACCTTGAAGCTTAGAAAGAATCAAGTAAATACACTCCTCATCTATTTTGTTCTTACCACAACCCTATAGAAGAGATCTCTGTTGTTTGAATTTCATCAGAAATTCCTCAATAGTGGGAAAAGAATTAGGTACAAGTGAAGTCAACTCTGCCTCAATCTGGATTGCACATAACTGATTGATGGTCCCAAATAAATCATTGAACTTAGTCCACATTTCAAGAGGACTGTTACACCCATCAAGATGAAACAACAAGCTGTCTGAAACATGTAAGGAAATCAAACTCATAGCCTCATCCATCTTATTTATATTTTGCATAACCTCAAATGGTCATGTCAAAACTGGTTGAACTGTATCTAAACAGGACCACAACCCCTTTGATATGAGAAGATGTGTCATGAATGCCTTCGAAGTGTGATAGTTATGAGGTGTGAGAAGTTCAATAGTAGAAGGGTTTTCAGCCATGTTTGGAAAGGTTTAATGAATGTTTAATGTGAAGAGTTTCTAGTTTTCTGAATTAAATGACAGAAAGCAAGAAAAAAAAACTCCCCACACAATGCAAGAAACCAAACCCCAGTAGAGATTTTTCAGCTAAAAAGCAGGAAAAAGAAAAAAAGGCTTTAGACTAAATCTTGTGTACCTGATAAATTTTCTAAAAAAATAACAAAATATCTGAATAGAGGATGAGAATAGCTTTCCGAAGCCTATTCATTTTCGAAAAATGGAGCAAAAATGAGCAAGTTATGCCCCCCGGAGTGCAAAAAAATCATCTGACTTTGACTGCGAAAAAATGAAACCAAACTGGAAAATTATGAAAAATATCCTACACCATCATGACGGGGGTGGAGACAGCTTTCCAACGCCTTTTTTTTTTTTTAAATCTAAGCTGAAACACCCGAGATATGCCCGATTTGGTGAAAGTGGCTAAAAAGGGCACAACTTGGCCCCCTGCAAGCCCTGGGGGCTAAAAATTTCGGCCCCTGGTCCTCTTAGTGACTAGGGGGCTGAAGCTGGCGGCGCGCCGGCAGTCTTTGGGTAGCTGGTGGCATGGAGGTGGTGTGCTGGTGGCGCGTTGGTGGGGCGGCCGACCAGCGGAAGTGGCGGCCCGGAGGCAAGAGCTGGTGGCCGCTTGGCTGAGCGGCGGCGACGCTGTCCTTTTACACTGGTGACGCAAAAATAAATAAAAAAACTTTGTTTTTTAAATTTTTTTTTTTAATGAAAGTTTTCACCTCGGAAGTCGTGCCCTTGGGCCGTACGGCCTTAGGGCCAATTTTTTTTTGCCTTATGGTGCAATTGTGTCCAAATTGGACAAGTTTTATATGAAAATAGGGGTTTTTAGGTGTTGTGAATCCAATGGTGAGGTTCGTTTGGGCCCAAAATGAACCCAAAGAATGAAGTGAGCCAAATCCACAAAAAAACAACTTGAAAACCCGTGAAAGCCTGATCAAACCCTTGTAGCTCCAAATTCTTCAAAACAAGAACAGGCTACAACAGGTCTGCTCTGATACCATGTAGAAGTTGTCAAAACCAACTTCAAAGTCCAAGAACACCTGCATGCAAAGAGATACTTGTCACAGGGAAGAGAATGGAGAAAAAAACAAGAGAGGGTTTTGAAGCTCTGTAATATGAGAGATATATTATCAAAACAATAGAAAATATTTACAATGATCAATCCTTAAAAGGAGATCAAGCAAAACCTAAAAAGTAACCCTCATAGGTAGACTTTTAATAATTAATATAATTATTAAATGTCACAATATGCAAAACTAAAGAGAAATCTTAAGAGATGAATAAAGGTAATTTAATTAACATAATTAAGTTAAAACCTTTACTCTAACAGATTGTTGTTAGGCTTGGTTAGGTTCCATGTGCAAATGTAATTTTGTAGAAATTTTGTGATGTTGTTATGTTTAGTTGTTTTTCTTCCACGTCAACAAATTATGAAGATATTTTGAAAGAGTTGGATATTCCAAAATATGTTTCCAGTTGTCATAATGCTACAAAGGCCTTGATCTAGAAAGGTATATTCCACTTGCCAGTTGTCAAAGATCAAAGATGCAAATCCTGCAAAAGATATTCCCATTACTAATTGTTGCTAGCTGTCAGGATGTTGATTCTAAAGGAATATGCTTCCTCAGGAAAATTGCTTGTATATTTTTATAAAGTTTTGTAAACTTGAAGCCAATTTGAAGGTCATTTGAAATTGTAAATCATACATGACTATAACTTATTTAAGTCAAAATCTTGGTATATGAATATAAGATTGTAAATTATACACACTCTAAATAAACTATACCAATATTATTTGAATTTTTTTTGTTTAGTTTTAAGGAAATGAACTCAGGCATATCATGCCAATCAAGAATTAGTTATATTCAAAAAATAGAGTACAAAAGAAAATTATTGCAATGAAATTTACCCACCTTTAAATTGATATCCATTGTAAGAGAAACCTATATTTTCACATGATATAATAGAAATATTTGAACATTGAAGGAGATTTGGCGAACCTCAAGGTTTAGAGAATTTTGAACAGATCAACAGTAGTCTGTAAGATTTCCCTACCTTGGACATAAATTAGGTTATCTCCTGATAATATACTACAAAAATTCTAGTGGCACAAAATATGGCATATGTTTTTATTACCTATGAAGTGATAAGCTTGCAAGTGGCTTTACATATAATCTTGAGTTTGCAAATGCCAAAGGACCCATAAATGCTAGAAGTAGAGAGTGTACAAATATATTCCACAACTCAATTCAACAAAGTAAAGTCACAATTTGATTTTGAAAAATTAGCTATAATACTAAATTTGTAAGGATTGGAACACCAAAATAAATGTAAACCTATTTGCAATTATTTTTAACTCTTGTTGTTGAATGCCAAGCTATTGAAACTTCATAGGATTTGATGTAAACAAAAGCACCACTATTTTTTTCTCCTCATGGAAATATGAAAAATTGTCTTCATCATTCCTTTTCAAAACATCAACACTATTGTTTGCTTCTCTTTAGCACTACATTTACTATTGCTCTCGATTTTTTTTGTATTTACTAAAGTAATATCCATGCTAAACTAAAACAAAGAACCTTGAATTTGCAGATAATAGATTTGATGCAATATAGTGTTTGACCTACAATTTCACATGAAAAAGGATACTATTTTACTCTTATGAGTGTTTCCCAATGCAATAATACAAAATAAAATCAATGATTCCAAGAGGGATTTATGTAATTATTTATAAAATTATATTGTCAGGAATTTTGAATATGCCACTTAGTTGTAGTAGAGTGCTAAACATCTTTTCAAATAGTGAAGATTATGTCCCTTTAGACAATGGAGTATTTAGAATGAGTAAAACTATACTCTTATAAAAAAAGATACAAAAGTATACTAAAGCAATTGTTACCTTGAGCAAAAGATAGTTATTGGATGACACTCTAGCAAAGTTGAAAAAAAAAATTGTTTATATATTTTGTAGCTTGTTTTTAATGTCGAATTGTATCATCCCCACATTTTACACGTAGGCATAACACATGAAGCTAATTCTTTCCTTAGACAACGAAAAAATTCCTTAAATTCATAAGTTTCCCCTAGAGACATGTACAACGTCATCATAGGTATGCTCCCACATAGTGAAGAAAAAATGCAACTCAAAGGAGAGCAACCCCATCTAAGCACCTTGTTGATGTTGATAACTTACTAGGATTCGATAAGCAATGCATTGACGATAAGAGGGATTCGATCACATCCTCCCAAAAAGTTTTACAAGCTTGATGAGAGTCTAGTCATCAAGATGATTTCTAGGAATAAATATCAATAATTGAAATCTTACTAAGGTTACTAGTTTAATGATATGACAAGTGAAGTCTACAAGATGAGATCATGATGAATCCACATTTAATTAACCAAAGTTTTGAGATTATTTATTAAAGTAAAATATCATTTAAACTATCCCACGATAATTAAGAAATCAATGATAAAAAGGATCATTAATTTAGTCCTATAAACTAAGTGACTATATATATATATTGAAATAATAATTTTATTAAATCATTACATTAAAATATAATTTGCATGTGAAAAGTATTCAAACATATTCCTTGATTTAATGCCAATACATGTTTACTCCTTGAAACTAAAGATTTATATCTTTTTAAATATTATCTATCCAATAGTTTTGATAAATAACAATATTTAACATTTATTTTAATTAATTATCCTTTTTAAGATTATTTTACTTTATAATAATTTAATTATTAATTCATTATTATAATGAAACAAAAACAATTAATTTTTAAATAGGAATACCTTATGTTTGGAGAAAATGATAAAAAAATGTTTTAAAGACAAATTATGTTGATGGTCCCTAGTATCATAGACCCCCACCATAGATTAATTCAATAATTATTAGTAATTAAATCTAATTTAATGTTTAATTGTAGATTAGGCTCTTAATAGATTGGGTGAGATTAAAGGTAAATCCTTAGATCCTAGGCAACCCAAGAAACCCTAACTTTCTTAAACAAAGAAAATAAAAGGTTTTCTTATTCATTTGTATTTCATTTGATGAATTTCTTTGGTAGGGAGGCCAAGGAGAAGGGAAGAAGAGACTTAACATCATTCATGGAAAATCCAAAATCCTGCACCCACATATTCAAATCTTGAAGTTTTAATCTATTCCATTGTACTTGTGATCGACGGATTTAGTATGGACCAACTACACTTGATCCATGAGGATTCAAAGCGTAATTATGCCACTAAACATCAATCCAATAAGATCAATCAATAAAAAATAAACTAGGAATCCATTAAAACTTAACATATTAAACTATAAAAGCTTTAGAAACACCTATTCTAATCCATTGAAACTTATCCTATTGGGGGAGTGGTGTCACTTTGATATGGAATGATGACCCTTTCCCAATCCCATGGATAAATGAGCCTGTTTCGATCAATTCTATTGAAGGCAATTGACGAAACTAATGAAAGATGTGTGATAAAACATGATTTAAAGCTAAATTAACATGATACAAGCTATTTTAACATGATGTAGACTAGGATGATTGATATGGATCTATGCAAAGCTAATCTAAATGGATTTTAAGCTAAAAAGATTGAAACCCTAATTACACAATACTAAATGGATGCATTTATATTATCATGGAAACCATTAATGGAAGCTAAGTTAATATGCAAGTAAATTAAGCTAAAATGATATTAAATATGAGTGCAAGTGAGAGTGATTTTAACAACATAAATTTGATGTTGAAAGATGGATCCATTTGTCTCCAAATAGTGACCTATTTATAGGAGGACAAATGAGAAATTGAGGGTTGAGATTAAAAAGGTTAATCAATGGTCAAATATGGAGGAAAGATGAAACATGGATCATGGATTCTCATCAATAGATGAGAATCAATGATCACTTGGATCAAGGAAAGAATCAAGGGTCCATATTCTTCCAAACAAGCACACTCAAAATTTGCACAAGAAGTCTTATAAGTTTGTTAGGAGAAAGAATATTCTCTTTTTCAAATGAGTGAGGAGAGAATATTATTTGGAATATTCTCATGGGCGAGGGGACATTAGATATTCGGCAAATTAAAACAAAGTTTTAATGTGTAAAATGGAATTTAGAGGAATGTGCAAAGGAGGAATATTTCCTTGCAAGTGGGGGAATTAGATTTATTAGTAATTTAATTATGCAATTTTAGAAGAATTACATGATATTCATTAAATAAAGTGATTTAATGAAAGAGGGAAAGTGAAATGATATTTAATTAAACAACTTAGGGCCATTTAATTAAATAAGAAGACTTAGGGATTTAAATTAAATAACTTGATACATTTAATTTAATAGGAAGAAATGTTAGCATGGAAGGGGGTGAATTGACCTGATTAGATTAATTAGATTAATAGATGAAAATGACATAATTAATTAAATAGCTAGGCTAATTTAATTAATTAAGCGAAACGAGGATGAGTTTGAGGATGAATTGATGTTAATGTACCTAATTCAAGCGCATGATATCATTCAAGACATTTTTAAGTGTCTACATTTTCCCCCTCTTTGAAACAAGGTACATATTATGTTGGTTCAAAGACTGACGCTTTTTGGAATAAAAATTGCTACTTAAATCAAAAATAATTTTTTTTTTGGATGCCCCACTATTGCCCTAGTGGAAGGAATAAGATGGTTCCCTGCCCCCTTGAGAAATCGGGCAAATTTTTTAAATTTTGGGTTGATTTCTCGACAAAGGTGCAAGATTAGTTTAGTTCAAAGAGGACTAGAAAGCTCAAATGTATGATGTAGATAGATTTGATGATGTATAGATAGTCATCAGCCATAAGTAGCATCGTGTATATTTTGATATATCACACAAATTTGATACTTAGATAGAAATGTTAGTAAAGATAAAAGAATAAGAAGAATGGTTTTGACCATTGATTTTGAAGATTGATTCAAAAGTCCAACAAGTCTATGATCCACTGAGAGTTTATTAGATGAGGGTGATGAGATGAATGATGATGAAGATGAAGATGATGAATTGCTCATATTTTGGGATTGGGATTTCCTGTCATTCCTTATGTTTGATATAACACATAGACACGATGCATCAAGGTATTGATAACCAGGATGGCATTGTATCTAGTGTAATGGAATTTGACTCTACAAATAGATAAGCTAATTATTTGTTCACATCTTGACATACGAAAAACTCATTGGAATGTAGTTTATTAGTTTAGAATATCTTGGACCAAAGCATACACAATAGTCAACAATCTACTCCAAATAACTTCCCTACACACAACTAAGCAAGTATGTGCCAAGTTTACTTTACAAGAATACTCACAAGCACAACAAACGAAAGATAATGATCAATACCCCATTCCTTTCTCTCTAAATCAAGCCCTGTTTTGCCCTGGTGGCTGCCTTCTATCAAACCCTTGTCCACCACCTTGTCCTCTGTCAAAATTCTGGCCTAAGGATTGCCCTTTATCATAATTCTATCTTCTATCATTATTATACCCCCATGTCATTATTAAATCCCCTGTCATTGTTGTAACCTTTGTCCTGGTTATATCCTCTTTCATTATTGTAACCTCTTTCATTATTGTATCCTCTATCATGATGTTGCCCTCTATCAAAGTGTTGTCCTTGTGGATTCTCTCTGTTTTGATTCGACTACATATTTCTCTGAGCAGCTTGCAACCGACTGTTCTGGTTCCTCAAGTAAGTCACCTCCATATTCAACTTCTTTATTTGTTCATAAAATTCATCCAGTCTCTCCTTGTCAGGATTACTGTATGGAGGCTGATTCACATTATTCTGGGAATATCCTACTGCAACATTGGCATTCAATGATTGATTCAAGACTTCAGAATTCTGCAGGTATGGAGGATAGTTGGCTTGAGGCTGCATATGGAGGGGTTGATTCACATTTTGCTGAGGGTAACTAGTTGTGGATGAAACCTGTCTCATAGGAGATCCTAGATGAGGGATCAAAGGCAACTGAGGTACCAGATTCATAACGGGAGTATTATTGGCAAGAGCCTAGTTAAGAGCTAGAACTTGTCCAGGGTGAGCAAGGGTCCTATTAAGGGTAAAGGCCCAGACAAATGTTGCCTTAAAGCAGTGCTAACTTTCACAACCTCTGCATATGCATCAAGTAGACTAGCAGGAGGGTTACTGCTCCACTTCATAAAGGTAGCTATCAAACTGTCAAGTCCCTCATAATAGACCTCTAAAGCAGTGGGCTCATCAACAACATAAGGGGCCTGTAGTATGGTATAAGCACAATGAAACCTATTGTTGAAGTACCCTATAGGCTCATCAACCTCTCTCTTAACATTAGTGAATTGATGGTACAACTCATTGGAAATAATGGGGATTCAAAACTTTTGCAAAAATACAGTCTCTAGCTCAGTCTAATTTTTAATAGATCTAGTGGGTAAATGATTGTACCAATAGAATGCATCTTCCCCTAGTGAATAAGGAAAGAGTCTACAAGCTACATCCTCATGGTTTATCCTTCTATCCTTAAGGCCAGTCTGAAAGATCCTGATGTGCTCCTCAACGGTTCTATTGGGATCGTTGACATGGAATTTTGAACAAAAGTGTTCAGGGTTTTTGGGCATGACATTGTAAATGAAAAAAATTAATGGAGATAGGTTAGTAGCTAGGAAAGCCATTGGTGGAGGTGGGGGTGGTAATGGCTGATTTATGACTGGCTGAGGTTGTGGACTGGGAATTCCCTTAGACTCAGATGAACTTGATGAAGATGGGGATGATGGAAATGAGGGAGGTGGATGGGATGATGATGACTCTCCCCTTCTGTTGGTCCTTATAGACCTAGTAGGGTCTAGTAATTCCTAAAATTCCTCCTCTCCTGGAGCATATCTTGTTCTTCTTCTGAATCTCTCAAGAGAGAGGGCATTCAAAAACTGATCCAACTTGCTTATTCAGGCCCTCCTTCTAGCGCCAATCTATTGATGATGTTTTCTACACAATAACAACTCAGATAGAATATAATATCCTATCTCACTTGAAAGGTAAATTTCTATTAGCAAGCCTCAAGAGATAACCCCAAGGTCTCTAGTGTCAGGTCTTGACAATGCATAAACAACTCATTGATAATGTGAAAATGCTGGTAATCACAATGGGACCTTACTACAAGCAAAATAATGAATCTCAATTTATCAGATCTAACAATATGATGATACTTAAATCCTAAATTTAACCCAATAATCAAAGAAATAACAAAAGATGAGGGTTTCAAAGAGATTTCTAAACTTAATATTAAACCTAATATTAACAATGCAAATGAGAAAATATTTGAAATGAACCAATCCCTCAAAACTAATCTCTACTTGACCTAGATAAATCTGCAATCTTATAGAACAGTGCAATCTTCTAAGGTGTTAAAATTTTCAAATTATGAACATTCATTCAAACAACCCTATTGTGATTGAAATGAATAAACTCTCACAATCGAACTAAACACAATGAATATAAAAGTCCAGGCTAACTTTGCAAAGCAACTAACAATTAGTTGGTTGCGAAAAGTATGGACTAGGGATTGCTGCAACACTTCAAATATCAAACCATAAACACTATTAAATCAAATCAAATCTAAATATTATCTTCCTCAAAGCAATTCTAAAGATAGAATAACAAGAACCATGCAAGATAAGAAGAAACACAAGTATGGCACCAAATCACAATGTCATTACTTGCATCAAATTATCCACTGTAGCAACAATTCCAGCTTTCTGCTACAATATTTTCTTGAGATCAACTACCTACTAACTCTTGCTCTACTTAACTCGCTTATAACTATCTCTCTATGTGTCTATGTCTAAAACTTCTTAATCCTTACAAAAGAGGCAAAATGCCATATTTATAGAACCCCCAAAACATGTCAGCCTAGATAAGATTTTACAATAATAATTAGGCACAACAAGTCGGCCAAGAGAAATTCAAAATAAAATAAAACATACATTAAATATATGAACTTCATCCAAGTCAGCCTGGGATCTCCAATGTAGCTCAGACCAATGCATGGAAAAATAATAGGGAAGCACAAATATCAATATAGCCAATCATTAACTACCTTCCCCCCTATCCTTATTCTGATCCAACATTTCATGAAATTTCAAAAGCACCCTATCCAAGTCGGCCACAGGTGGTGTAGGCATCATTTTCAAAATCTGCAAACAAACTACACTTCAAGCATGGGTTAGTGTTATGCAAACTCTACTAAAATGCCTCTATGAAATACCTTAGAAATGCTTCCAAATGCAGCAAATGATATTAAAAAAAGACCAAAGCATTATGAAAACAAAACCAAATTACCTATTCCATAGTTGGATTGGTGTCACATGTGCTAGTGACCCTTTCCCAATCCTTGACCAAAGCTCAAATTGTGCAAATGCAAATGGAGATGGTGGAGTGATGATGAACAAGATCAAATCTCAAATGAAGAGAGTAACCTTGCATGAAATTGTGAAGATTGTGAAGCCCTTTGCTTGAGGATGATGCACCTATTTAAAGATTTTCAAAATGTTGAATGTTGAAGAGGGACCAATGTGGGATAAAAATCAAGCCAATGATAGAAGGACACTTGTCACCATGTGATTGATGGATGTGTGTGCAAGATTTGGGAAGAGTGCCCAAGAGGGGGAAAATTTGAATTCAAATTTTGCCATAAATGCTGAGAGGGGGACAAGGAAAAACAGCAATAAATGCCTATTTGACTTGTCATGTTGAGAGAAAATGAGGTTTTAATAAATCAATAAAATTGATTTATTGTGCAAGTGGCTAGATCTAGATAATGCAAGTGGGATGTGATTAGTATTAGATTAGGATTAGATGATGAAATCATGCTGATTCTTGGTCAAAGCCGGTTGACCTTTTGGACTTAAAATACTTGATTTATTGAGATTAGAAAATGATGGAAAATGATTTAAGATTTGATTTAAATGGATTTTTGATTTATTTAATTAAATGGATGATGAAGGTGAAGGTTGAATGCTAAGATTTATTTTATAAATGAACTTATTTAATGAATGGATGAAAGTGATGAATTTGCCTAATGTAAGAGCTAATTT